>JAQGBT010000097.1:0-85879 GCA_034698585.1 Disparrhopalites patrizii
TTAATTTCTTTTCATTTCTCAATTAATTTCTTTTCATTTCTCAATTAATTTCTTTTCATTTCTCAATTAATTTCTTTTCATTTCTCAATTAATTTCTTTCAAATGGCCTACATAATTTATGGGTGGATCAAAGTGAAAGGGTTTTGTGAGCTCTTCCAAAGGAAGATCTTGGCCTTACCAATGCCCCATGACGTCAGATCTTAACGCGATTTCCACGAAGTATCTCGTCCATAAGTAGGCGTAGCCAAGAAAAAAGGTCAGGGTCACTGCCGTACTCGCACTCCGGAAGGCTAATTTATACCGAACAAAGTTCTTTTCCCCGGGACTCTTTTCCAACGTCACTGGCCAAGTTCCGAAAAGGTGCATCATTCGAAATACTGGCCAAACTTGCTCGCAAATTGTTTTTGGAGGCCTTTTCTCCATTTGTTCCCGCTTGAAAGGATCAGCCGCTTCAAATGTTCCAACATCCTTGAAAATCTTTTGGTCATTCTCTGTGCTCCAATGCAAGATTTTATTGTCTGGAGGAAAAGAGAGTTGCATTTCATTTTCCTCCGGCGCCATTTTGTGGCTCAAAGTTTACTGGACGTATTTATTGTTCGATAAGTCTTTGAAAAAAGAAACTACTTGCCCGGTTCACAACACCACCATATAAGCTAAACCCCACATATTAACTTGAATTGAGCTAAAGCATGTGGTGCTTTTAGATGTTTTTATAATCTCATGTCATTTCGTGAGCTTTTTTCCAGTCAGTTGCTTCAACGAAGCGTGACTAGTTTCATAATAATCATTGCCATTGGTAAACATCTTGATTGCGTAAGCGCCCTTGCATGAATGGGTTCCGAGTCTTTTCATCCAAATTATTGATGTCTGCGGTTATTATTTTTGCATCGCAATTTTGATCTCTAATCATTTTCGACGAGCCTGCGTTCTCCGCCTTCAATTGGTCAATTTTTATCCATTAACACGGAGCTATTCTATGGAGCTATTTACTCAAAGAGCACATCCAAACATTACTGCATAAGTATGTAGTTATTACAAGCCCGTAATACATATTACATCTTCTTCAAATTAATTAGCTTAAATGTCAAAGTAACACGAAGGATTTAATGTGTTACTGTGAAGGGAATAATTTTAGGCGTCACTTAATGTGAAAAATCAATATTGGACGAACCATGCGCACACGACACACCTTTTAGTCTTTATTATTAAAAGAAGCTGGAAAAATTAATACAGTATCCTCACAATAATATTCTTTCCTAACAATGTGTGGTACTAATATTTTAATATGAAACTGAAGGGTGTTTCGCCAAAAAATACAGCTTGTTCTAAGAAACCATGTTAAACCTGTATGATATACATATTTACATACATCGACATACAGTTTTTTGTCATATACATTTTTGAAGTATTTATTTGGAGCCTGGAAATCCAATATCGGCTCTAGAACATGCTAATTAAAATTGCTAAATAAATGTCCTAATGAATGTATCAACGTCTGTGTTTTTTATAAGTAGAAGGAGTTAACATTTTAAGTACCTGTCAGCGACAAGATCGATAGTGGAAATTAAAAGATGAAGGACGAGGAATCGCACTCTTCGCCAGTTGGATTGATTTTGTACGGGCTATTGGTGGTTTGCCTTTTGCCCCCGTTCTTGCTCCAAATCATGGTTTATTACGTAGGTAATGAAGAATGCCCGGCCATTTGTACTCTAGAAATGTGGATTACTTTATACATGCTTTACCTTGTTATTCATTTCCGTGAGCAAAAGAATGATTTTTAATAATTCCCTGACAGATGCACTGTTTTCTTTCTCAGGTTTCATCCCTCCTAAGCAAGATAAAATAAATATGACCGTGGCATTGGTCGTATGCGACAAAGTGCTGGAACAAGGATTAGGGTTAGCCCTAATCAAGTCCATGATAGCTTTTGCGCACAATGCCAACCTGGATTTTCGCATCTTTTATGACAACAAAACCTACGCGCAATTAATGCGGGAAGTGAGTTCCACGTTCTGAGATCGTCTTCATTGACAGAAGTACTGTGCTAATGTTTTTTTTTTAAATACCAAATAAATGCTTCATTTTAAAAGCTACCCGTCCTGCAAATTGAGGCGAGAATGTTTTGGGACGTGACGCTAGACTACCGCCTCTATCATTACAGCTTCCCCCAGCAAGAAGACGATGTATTCTGGTACCAGTTTTTCCGGCCGTGTTCCTCCCAACGCTTATTCATTGCCGTGCGGTGATCTACTTATAAATAAAACTTAATCTTCTGTAGAAAGGACATTTTTTCACAAGGTGAGTGCCCATTGGAAATATTCAGGACATCCTGACAGACGTAGATGCTATTCTGTACGTGGACGCGGACATCATTTTCATGTCAGACGTCACGGATATCTGGACTTACTTTCCCCGCATGAACAGCACCCACATCATGGCGATGGCCCAGCATGATCAAGCTCCGAACCCGGGCTATTATAGCTGGAAACCAGAGGATAATTTCCCCTACTACGGCGACAGGGGTAAGACATTCCTATAGTGTCTCTCTTTAGCAAAACCACGCACCATTTGTTAATAAATATAAAGTTTGTTCTGCTACATAAATGTTTTCGCAGGATTGCAAGCCGGAGTAATTCTAATGAATCTCACGCGTATGCGTCAAGTTAACTTTAGCAAAGATATAGTACCTGTCACAGGGAAGTACCTTCACAAGATGACGCTGGGGGACCAAGATGTTCTTAATACCTACTTTGCTGCTTACCCGGGTGACATATATAAATAAATATAAAACTAAAAGTAACAAAATCTGCCGAAAGAGAATAAACTTTTACCTGTTACCTGCACATATTCATGCCTTGACCTATCTCTTTCAGAGCGCGTTCACCTCGTTTCTTGCAGATTTAATTTCTTCCGGGACCATTGCCAAAGTGAATATGAGAGAAGTCCTTGCCAACAAGCGGAAAGACAAGGAATCTCCATCTTGCATGGGGCAGGTAGGGAGTTCGTTATGACGGCCGGCATGGAACCATTTCGGAACCTTTTCTTGATATTTAGTGAGGTGAATGATAGTCTTGTTTCTTGTGGTTAAATAACCCTTCAACGCCAATGAGCAAATGCTCCTATCTTTATGCTGAGTTATATACGGGATAAAAATGAAGACATGCCGTATTTGTGGATTCACAGATGAACTTGAGCTCGACAACGATTCAGTCTGTTCAACAGAAAATTCATGCCGAGTACCGTAGACGATTTCACTGGCGAGAAAGGCATTGCACCTTTGTGCCTAAAATTGCTTGGAGTCGCATCGATAATTACGTGACGTGGAACAGATTGGATTCCCAGTAGGATATTAACCGATGAAATGCTCCGGGATGTTAACAACTGTTAGCATTTGCATTTTCTGAATCTTGGATTATTTGTTATATCATGGACCCCAGGAGAAACATTTTGACGTGCAATTTCTACAATTAATTTCCACGATATCTATTTTTCCCCTTGTAAAAGGATTCCAGCAGTGCTTACTTACTTCCGTACATATTTATTGCTTATGCATGATTTGACGCAATTGTTTTTGTGTATGCTTCAGAAAACTGCCGGTGAAAGTTAATGACAGTCAATTAATTAGTGACATGATTGTGACATCTTTGGGCATCGCTACCTTTTCTTTCTGTAGCATTTTCTTATACGTTTCGACAAGATTATTAATATTCAGTAACGAATAAGCATAACGGTAACCTCTGCGTTATTAACAGCGTGCAGCCATTTCTCAATCTGTATTTTCAAACGAATGATGACACTTGAAGCAATCAACACGAATATAAGTAATTATATGTATAAGTAATTATGTATAATATATATATGTAATTACATAGGAATAGTACATGTTCGGTCGTAGGGCATTCAATTTCTACCGCAGGGTTGAACATCTAAAATGGCTTTGTCAAAGGAATCCCAAATTTTGTCGCTGTTGATACAGACCGCGGAGCCACCACGGTGCTTCTGGCTTTCCTGTACAGAGACAAGAACAGCAAAAATTTGTTTAAAAACACCAACGTTCACAAGAGTTTTTCAGTGGTTACAATACTTTGTAAATTGGCAGTATAGCGATTAAATCGAGCGTCCGGAGCACTTTTGTAAATGCTCCCAGCATAACAAAACTTTTTAATCAGAAGCTGCAATGCTAACCATGCGATTTAAGTCGGATATGCAAGTCCATTTTGTACTCCTTCCACCTTCCCCCATGGCGCTGTTTTGCCACGTGATGGCCCATTTGGAATGATCTTTGGACGTGGAGAATATTTGTTGTTCCACTTGCTTGTCCGAAATGTTTAGTATTTGGTATTTCTTTGGTTTGCAGGAGGAATTTATGGAGTTTGCACCATTCAGCCATGACTGAACCTTTAAATCCGATTGCAGCCTTGGTGCAACCCATTCCTCGTAGATTTCTAGAGAATTAATAAAAATTAAATTACCTAAATGTTTTCTTCCTGGATTCTCTACAGAGGGCTGCGTCTACGTATAAACTGAGCTTGCAAAAGTATTTTTTACCCTTTTCAAACTTGGGTCCTTTCGCAAAAATAGTCATGTTTAGCCCATGGGCGTTGACGTTGAAGATTTTGGATGGCTCGACGGTTCTGATCCGCTTCTTGCCCACGAGTCTAGCTAGGGATGGATAGATTTCCTCGAGGCTGTCGGGTACGGAGTGGGCAAATACGATGGGCTTTGTATGCAGAAGCATATTTCCAATCGTCTCAAGGTCTGTGGCTTTCAAGGTAATGCAAAAGAAGAGCTGGGCATTGTTGACTCCACTCGAGGGATACTTGTAATGGGTTGTGTTAATCTCCGGGAATTTCGGGACGGAATGCTGGAGCCAGATCCCACCTTTCCGATTGGCTATAATGACCCCTTTGGTGTGGCCGTTGTAGCCAGCGCTCGTTCTATTGGGTGGCTGGTCATTGTACAGAAGGAAGAGCTTCGTGCTGAGGAAGTCTTCTCTGGAGTGATACAAAGGATGAAGTGTGTTTCCGAAGGGTGACCCCTCCTGACCCACGCCCTTTTCCGACAAAGTCCACTTGTTCAGCTTCCGATCACTGATAAATGCGAAGGCCTTCCCCTGCTTCACTAAAGTGTTGGGCGAGTTCTTGATTTTCGCTAGTTTGTAGGCGATGAACCTTCAGCAAAGAATTGGCTCAAATTATTTCTGTCATGTTCTCAGTCAAAAATTACTCATAATCAGAATCCTAATAACATTTTATTAAGAATTGTTTTGTATTTAGTAGAGAAATGTTTTAATAATGTAAGAGAATACCATTTAGTTTGCCTTGCTGACTCATCTCTGCAAGTAATTTCCGAGTCGTCAGCACTTGCCCGCGGTTCTTCGGCATTTCTCTTCCGGTTACAGCTACTTGTGGGCACTCCTTCTAAGGTCAATATCAATACTGCTATTGTGATTGAAAAACTAAACATTTGCCACGGCCTACCCATTGCAAAGAATCCAAACAATGAACAATAGTGATGGACCCACACATTTATCTTCACCGACTGCTGAGGCTTAAAATAGAATTGAATGCATGGACAAACAATTTTATTAATTTTTTAATGACATGCATACATTCAACCGCAAGCCTCCTGCAGACAAAAGCACATAAACCACAAATGTCCGACCCCGTCAGTTTCCTGCTACATTTTCGTGTGATTTTGTATTTGTGACTTGTGTCTTACGAGACTGTGAAAAAGGGATTGTGTCGCCACAATAATTAATTGGAACGAATGAACTTAAGTAGAGACATATGTAAGCCAGTGATTCATGAAAGTACTTCCATCCTTTTATCTTCATGGTATGTATTTGTAAATTAAAAAAATGGTTTATATAAATTCCTTGCTTCTCCTTGCTTCCCAGAAGACGCAAGTGGAAGCAGCTTTTATCCAGCCACTCGTCTTTTCTTGTTTTATTACAGTCCCGGGGTCAAGTATTTTTCACTACAGACTGCAAATCCTCTCTAATTTAAAATCGGTACATACCAAATTATTCTTGACCTTGCTTTTTATGCAATAAATTTGGCTCAATTTAATCATATGAAACGTTGACACATGCCATCGGCCAATAAAAACCCAGGGTCGTTGGGTGCAACCAGTGTTTTCCCGTCATAAATAATGTCCAGACTAAATAAATCACTCTATAATCAAAGAAGATTTCATGAAAATTCTACATCTGTGCATGCACCATGCTCAGGCATAATTAAAGCAAGAAAACTATATATAAATTAATTTTTCTGGTGATTATTATTATTTTAGTTAATAAACCGCGAAAGATTTAGTAGAAGAGTATATTTGTTATAAACTTCGTACCATTGTTGTTTGAATAATCTTCTTAAAGCGGTATGCTTAATGACAAGAACAATTACATGAATTAAAAAAGAGTGTGAAAATGCGGGGGAAAGAGTAGGCAAACTGTAGCATAATGCTAACTTATTCTAATTGTAGAGGTATGCAGTGAGGATTTTAGTTCATTGTCATTTGTGAGAGAGCTGGAGCATGACAATAATATAGGTGACGGCCTGACCCATAATAGTCAACAACAAAGGTTTCCTCAGAACAGTGAAATTCCCCACGGATATCTTCGTTGGGTTGAGAAGAATCATGTCGTGAATAAATTTTAGCTGTTTGGGAAAAAAACAATCATACGTAAAATTAGAAAAGGTATCAATGGTATAAAAACAGGGCAAATCAATGAACAAAAAAGTGAACCTCATGAAACACACGGTCGTCTGGAGGCTGAATAGTTGCTAAATACTCGGCGATTTCCGCTTCCTGCGTTTACAATCAGATCATGTCATGTTGACTCACAGTTTTTATGATTAATAAAAGTTAAAAGCAAGCAAATTAGGAATTCATCAAGGCTGATAGTAAATGTTCAAATTAAATGGATCTTTTAAATGTCAGTGGAATAAAAAGGAGACGGCAGTACCCTCCGCGTAATATTGTCCGCCAGCGTCGTCTTCAGCGTCAGGTTAATGAGGCTGTATGAAGAGAACATGCACAAAATGCAGAGCACGCGCGGCGCATGTTCGCTGGAATGATTGCCTCGAAGAGCGATGTAAAGGGATGAAGTGATGACCAGAAATACGCTGACCACATCCACCATTTGCTGCTTCGCCAAGAGCGTCCCCACACTTTTACATTGGCTTCGCAATAGAATGATGAAACTCCGCCAGGATCCGATTTGTGCTGGCGTCACTTGCAAACCAGCACAGTCTAAGGATCTTCTGATATTTTCTTCAACCTTGGAAAAAATGTACCTTATATACAAAATACGACGAGATGAAATTCGACAGGAAATTGGAGAGGAAATTGAGAGATATCGGAATGGAAGTCCGAAAAAAAGTTCGGATTTCACCTGAACAAAACTTTGCGCGATAATTTTGTAGAAACATGCCGTTTTGGTATACTCCATCAAGGGGTAAGTGACAAAATGGAAAGCAACAATCGCGACCAATCCCAGCTCCATCGCATCGTTCCAGTGTGTGTTCGCATGAATGTACGCCGGGATGATGACGCACGAGGGGATGATGATGTAAAAAATGCAAAGTTTATTCCGCCAGGCAGTGATATTGACAAAACCCGGGGCTTTTTTGAGATGATCCCCATTTTTGTTGGGGTTCTTCATACTTTCAAGGAATACGTGGGGTAAATGGCGAAAAACACGCTGATATTCCACCTCGACATGGTGCCATGAATTGAGGAAGGCAACCATGGCTTTGGAGTCCCACCAGCTTGCTACGAGGAGGAAGGCCTGATGGATGGCGATGTCGATGGTTAGGAGCCGAGCCATTTTTTTTACACTCACCAATCCCACGTCCTCCTGGTGGGCACCTCCCACCTGCTCCTGCAACGTGAAGTTGAAGAAGTACTCTTTCGCCACCTGCAAACTTTCAATATCTGCAATTTTAGGATCAAATAGATTTCTCGTAATTACTAGTATTTCTTGTCCATAATAGTTTAGATCCAAATAATTATTTGTTACTCGTTCTTTGTCAAAATCATCGCCGAAAGAAATTAATTACGAATTCGATATCAGAAATGAGTAAACCTGCTTCCCAAAACTGTTGAGCGAAGCCCAACTTCCACAAAGTAGCGGGTCCATATATAAAGGAAGAGGGAAAAAGTTAGAAGAGGGAAAAGAATTTCCCGTTGCCAAAACTTAAACCGGTACACCCCGACGCCTCCCTCTTTTTCTCGGACGAAGCTAACAGGCCAGCCTCCAAAGACATGTAAAAGTCGAAATATGGGCCAGAGTTGCTCAGCAACGCATTGGTTATTTTTGCCGGGGAGTTCCCTGGAATTTTGGATGAGAACGTTTTGGAAATATGCTTTAGCAAAGGACGCCCTAGTCCTAGCACTCGACTCTTCTGGGCTGGAGCTCCAGTGAAACAATGTTTTAGGAAGATGAAAATACTGAAGAAATTTTTCCTTGGCAGACATCTGTTATGTATTTATCTGTATTTCACTCTTCAAATGGATATAACTTTTATTGTAAATTCGGGTTTATTCTCAGTAAAATGGACGTGAAAATATGTGTTATTAAATGTCGGACTTCTCCGCACTTTTATGCGAGGAGAACTTGTGGTTGAAAGGACTGAAGCTTCAGTAGTTGTCGTCAAAGCAATTCCTTCCAACGTACGTAATTAACTGGTAATTGCCTTCCATGGCTAATTCATTTCCGGTGATAGCCATTTAAACTGGTCATGCTTCATCATCCAATCACCTGCTCGGTACACACGGGAGCACGATGACTTCTTTTCGATTTATTGCTTCCAGCCACAGAAAGAACCTCGGGTCGTCTCAATTACGGTTGACATCGAATGGTTGAAAAAGAATTGCAATCTTCATTTTGACGCTTCTTTGCCCCTGAAAATGCTATTCTTGGCTTTCGTAGTGCAGTGTAGCTCAAATAGGATTTTCGGATGTTTATGTGATTATCCGCTATAAGCGATCATAAAATGTGCTACCAGTGCAAGGACGCCCTGTACATTCATGCGCCGATACTTATGCATTTACCTACGAGACTCTAGACGCTTCTTATTGTTGGTATTTGCACTACGACTGTGAGAATTGCATGAGAACAATGAGATAGGTGACGACTTGACTTGCCATCTAGAATAAAACAATCCAAATATTATATCGTCCAGCGAGGCAAAGTGTATCTTGATAATGATTCTGCTTATTAGTTGGTTCAATGAGAATGTATACTCACGCCTAAAAGCAATCGCTTGTTTAAGGTAACGTAACTGCCAAAATTAACCAAGCAAGGCTTCTGCTTTATCATGTCATGTAGGAACTTGATCTGACGGGCAAGATAATGAACAGAGATTAAGAACTATCTACTTTTTTTTTAATTTCGAAAGCCATAATCCATAACTTTTTCAAGTGGTTCCTTTAATTTCTTACCTCCATCTGTGTCGCGAACTCATGCTCGGGCAAATTAATAAAGATCAGCTCTCGGGCAATCATGGATTCCTTCTCACCAGATGAATACATAAAAAATAATTGGAACAGAAAACGCATTAATAAAGTGTTATTTTCAATAACCCGGAAGTACATGAATACTTGTTAACAGTGAAATAATTATGAACGAATCTCTTGGACGCCCTGTGGGAAAAAATGTTACCTCGTAGCTAATGCGACTTGCAGCGTAAATCTTGAGGTAAATCCTGCCTGCAATGAGAAGAATGTAGCTGGAGCCAGTTAAAAAGAGGAGGACATAACCCTTGAAGTTGCTATTGCCATTTAGAAGGATGAAGCCCGAGCTGGTGATAAGAATGATGGAGCCCATGAAGAGAGAGAGCTGGTGAGCCTTTTGCCAATTCCCGGCGTCCGTGGTCAGGAGTCGGATTGTATGCACAACTTTTCTCCAAGATTTGACCTTCTCCGGACTTAGGCTCTCCCATTTTTTTGAATATGCAATCCCGCCTTTGACCTTTTCATAATTACAAATTCTAAGCGTTCACCTCAAAGAGACGCACTGTCTAAAATTGTGAATATTGAAATATTACTTGGCGAAAGGCTTCCCCCAAGATAAAGTAGGTCAGCAAGACTTTGACATCTTCCAGCAAGCTGGCTGGAACCATTTGAATGCCATACAAGAAACTAATCCAGAATCCCGCCACACTTGTGGCCTCAAGGTTGCCAATTGCCATGAAGAATGGCAGGCTTATCAGGGTGGGAATGAGGACGTAAAAGCCTAGAAATAAATTTCGCACTCTATTCACATTTGTCTTGGCGATTTGATGAGCGAAGGGGAATGCAAAGCGAAATTGTTGCTGGAATTTCCTGAAGTTGTTGAGGAAAGTGCCTAGCCCCCGAGATTCTCCCCATGCAAATACCAACTCCAGAAATTGGAGGGCAGGGATGACGTAGAATATGGCGCTGATCGTTTGCACTGCCGAAGTCTGCTCATTCGACGATTGGCCAACAAACAGTTTCATTCCTTGCTTTGATAACACCAAACTATAGGTAAATGCGAGCGTGTGTAGGTAGACAATTCAATTACTGTAACTATTATACCGTATGTTCCACGGAAAACGCAACCGGCTCAACTGCTTATAACTGCTCTGCTATAACGAGTAGACATGAGATCACCACCTTGTTCTAAAGCTAAGAAGTCAAGCTTTCAGAATTGATAAATATTTTGATTCCAAACGTTTCCGTTTAAAAATTATGGAATGCAAAACATGTGAAAAAATCACGTGTTAAACATATGGGGTTAGCAAACCAAAAAATATCATTAGTCATTATAAATTTTTAATAAATGTTACAATATATAATAAATATTTGAGTATAGGACAATAACCGCATGAAGATTTTTGCATTATTACTATACGAATACTCAAGCACAACGAGTGAAGAAGTGTGCCAAAGAAATTTTTACAAATAATCTCCTGGCGCGGAAACTTCCAAAATGAAGACGATATTGTTTTAGTCTATAGGGCTCTTGATTTTCGCTGAATATTTTTTTAACTCTTAATTTCAATTTGACAATGACCTTGCCAATAGAGCAAAGGATCTGAACAAATATAAAACTTGTTACACCTACTCACAGTCAAGTTTTGTTATTTCTGATTGCAAAGTAAAATTTTCGGGAGTAAAATTTTTGGATGCAAGTTCAATTTAGCGGCTCGTAAAAAGTTTGAACAAGATGGGTCAGTGAAAAATGGAAGAAAAATAGAAATATTCATTTGGATTCCAAAAATATTGGAAAAATTAACATTATGCTGGTAGAAAATCCTCGAATGCAATGTAACGGTATGTTTTTGATTTGTTAACCTCCATATGTTAACATGTGATTTTTTTTCACGCGTTTCACATCACCGAATTTTTAAACGGAAATATTTGGAATCAAAATACTTATCAATTCTGAAAGCTGGACTTCTTACCATTCCTAAAAGCTAGTGACCTCATGCCTACGCCTTGTTGTAGAGAAGTTATAAGCAGTTGAGCCGGTTGCGTTTTCCGTGAAACATACGGTATTATTGTCATTTGTATTTAGCTATATATACAAAAACCTCCAAGCAGTTACCTGTCATTCGAAATGAACTTCCTTCCAGTAGTCATTGCCAGAAAAAACAGAAGCCAGCTCGTTGCGGACATAAGTCCTTGGAAAAGTGTCCAGAGCATGAACCAAGACCTGAAAATAATCTTGTACTCCCAGAAGCCAAATGTTTTTGAGATGGCATTTCCCTCCAGGTCCACCACGACCCGCGTTTCCTCCACCCGCAAGCGCGACAGGGGACAAAGACCGCCCAATTTCAGCATCCAAAGCACTGGCCAAATGCAATCTCCGGCGAAGTTTTTCTCATCGTCTTGCTCATCCCACGTGAAGGAGCTTTTCTTGTCCATTTCAGTTGAGCCAACTCGGTGGCCGTTGTTGTATAACAGTTTCCTCATCAACGGAGATCTCCTCAGTAAACTAATGCTGGACGATGGCATTTTGCCGTTCCAAATCCCGTATTTTTGCTTGTATTATTAGTCTCGACCAACTGTAATGTCCGTTTAATAATGAACTGCTTCCTTTCGCATATGCAATATCTACTCTGGCTCATTGTACTTACCAAGGGCGGGTAACCAATTAGTGACCAAATGCATTTAAACAGTACAGTCACGCCTTGTTATTTTTTTTTTGTTTACATCCATTTGATGTCATATATGTATACACATGCATATTCACCAATTTCGGATAATTTGTTGACGGGGTGTGAATTCTACACGTTGGCGATGACGTCAGCGGTGCAGATGTGTAACATTGACACAAACTTTAACCGATATTATTTTTTTCATCTGTCAACTTTTGTGTAAAAATGTGCATAGCATGATAACGTCGTCTCAAACAGACCCAATGAAATATGCAAGACATTTTAGCTACCCAAAAAATAAAGAGGAAACGTCCTTGTTTGGAGTTCTATAGTATATAGACATACATAATTTGATAAACTATTTTGAGTGTAATAATCTCATTTATTCAGCCCCCAATAACGTGATGACCGCAATTCGCTTACAATAACAGTAATTTACAAAATGCGAGAAATGATCGTATACGTAAATTAATTGCTGTGAATACATTTAACAATAAAAACACAAATATTTTTCTTTGGCATTTGACAATGCATTGCACTTAAACCCATGCTTATTGCGTAAATTTTGGAAGCAATTTGAGAACACAGCTTAACACATTTGTACACATGGATTATTCGGTAACATCGAACTGCGAATGCTTGCTACGTATTGACCTTATAAATTCTCTTCCAACCGTCTATTACAGGCACATTTAGGAAGTGACAATGTGTCCCACTCTCAGCCAGCGCATATTACGGGAATAATGTCGGATTTAGTGACCAAAATATCCTCACAACTCAATTGCATCGAGTATACGATTTTTGCATGCCTCACACATAATATGTATGTACAGTAGTACGTACAAGTGCTAATGCAGCATAAATAAAAGAGAATTTCAGTTGGTAACTAATTCCCTCCTGCCACTGGCGCTCCGAGAATGGGCAATACACTGTGATATTGACATGATTAATATTTTACAAATAAATTTGCAAACACGTGAAAACGCACGAGTAGAACACTTTGGTGTAATCTGGAAAACTCCTGAACACACGACCACAAATTAGCGGGTGCGGACCTTACAACTACGACAGTCAAACACACCAGCGAAATCTGTTTTTTTTTCGGAATCTCTTCGACTTCCTTAACACGCATATTGTTTTTGTATTTTTGACAGCCTTAACTCTTAACACATCCTAGGTATTTTTCTGGCACAATTTTACGCATAAACATATGCAGACATCTTCTCCCTAACGCTTACAAAGCCCATTCAGAGGGAATTTCAGCACAGGAAGTATCGTATTAATCACTATAGTAGACGTGGTGTACGAACAATTACATTATGCGTTTATAGTCTCCTTATTGTGATGCGCCACCCGCAGGAAAATGTTTGCAATCATTCAGTGCTTGAGTACATACATTTATGCCCTTAAAGGTGTTGACATTTAACATAAGTAATTATAATACATTAACTAGAAATAATGCTGCACACATGTTCCTAGAATGAATAGGTATTAGTTGACTTATGATTCATCAATGTGTCACGCTTACACTTACTTAGTTATTCTAATACTTTTTGTACATACACAGACATGTCGTAAGGCTTGGGCGAAGCTTTCAATCTGTGATAAAATAACTATGTGCCCCCCGTGCGCTGGAGAGCCGTAGCAAATTGTGTGGTTGATCGGTAACCGTATTAGCAGCAAATTACCTCTAACAGTCCTGGTTACACTTGGAATGCCACAAAAATACTAATTGTAATAGCAACACACACTTGTTGCAGCCGATGATCCCCGCCCATTAATGAGCATCACCTTCGCTGAAAACTTTCTCTCGCTTATATCAAATTTACAGGACTCTTGTTATGTTTATGTCATAGTACATCGCTGCTAGCAGGTAATGTAACAAAATACACTATTCCTATCCTCATTTTGTGTCTACAAATTTCCGAGGAGAAAGCTTTGTTTTGCTAGTTTACCACCTGCACCAAGCCCTCCTAGAGCAAAACTTTGTTCTTGATCTGTCTCTGCCGTTCCTATGAACACGGTTGAACCGAATAAACTCTAGAATCATGGCTACGTTGTATGTGTACATTTTCAGAAGAAGGATGGTTTTCCACTTGACGTATACTTTCCATTCATTAAGATTTTTACGAATAATTTTAATCGAAAAGGAGAAGGGAACGTGCAAAAAATATTGTATTGATGCTTACGGGTTGTTTAGGCTTACTGCTTGCAGTAACAGTTTAAAAACCATAGACAATAATTTTACAGAAACAGAATGTTAGAAATAGAAAGCATGGTCCCACCTTGCTGTGGTTCAGCCCAGAAATCAGATTGAAATAAAAACACTATTGCGTCCAAAATTTTATTGCCCATCAAGTCGAAGATACCCCATTCAAACCGAGCCAGAATTCGTCACACTAAGGTTTTTCTGTGCAAATTTCAAAAACCAGTAATAAAAAATGCCCTTTTTTTCGAGTAAGTCGAAAAGTATCAAAATTCGAAGTTAGCTCAATCCAATCCTTAAGCGACCATATTTTACATGCATCATATTAAAACGAATGTACACATTAATAAAATACTTGTTTTGGCATGAGAAATAAAATTGCCAGTCAAATCCTTAGTAAGTTCTGGACTCTAAGAAAACCGCATGCAAAAATGTTCAAACTGCGACCAACAATTCGAAAAGTTAAGCTTTCAGCCAGACATTTTCAACAGAAGGGAGGATATGAGTTCCAGTAGAACGTCTGGCTCGACTGGACCAGTGGTGTACCAATGTGTGGTTACTAATCCATGGTAGGCACAATAAGTTACATTAACTAACAATAATAACTGCATTTAAGTACAGTAACCAAAATTGCAGTTACACACACTAACCATAGTCTCACAGTTGGATTCGCATGAAATAAAAGTTACTACAACACAACCTCCCCGCCACGTGGACACCGGATACATGACTTGAATTTATCTAACAGATTCCGACCTGGCCTCAGCCGGACGATGTTCCCTAAAATATTATTGTTCTACTTTTCAAGACTTTTACACAATAATATTGTTAAACTAAGATTTATTACATGCAGATTCAGCATTTCTTGGAAATTGGGAAAGATTGTTGGGCCAAGAATCTTTTCACCTACTTCCGCTGTGATACACTAAAATGCATACCAACTTGTTTTGTATATAAAGGATGTATTTTCGTTAATCAAGCACTGAGGTTATCAGTAGTAATCTGTACGTTACGCTGTCCACTCAAACCGACCGTTTGAATCTTCCGTATCATATCTTTGGGAATCATCCCCATAAGAATGAAACGCATCTGTCCCAATAAATAGAGTTTATTTATTTATCATTTATTTTTCAAAGTTAAATAGAGAAACACTATTTTACTTTCACACTTTAATTAGAGATTTGGATATTAGGGTCAATATCCCCCAAATCAACACACGTTATCAGCACGAGTTGTGATCAGAGGCGGGGAGGAGAAAAGTGCTAATTTCTACTTCCTCAGCAAGTTCCCTTCATCTCCCATAAAGAGATAAAGAAAAGCTGACGAAAGGAAATTCGATACCTTCATCCTGCTACAGTGTGTGTGAGTGATATTCTGTCTCTTATTTTTTGACGCCAGTAAAAATATTAGAGAGCAAGACAAAAACCGATTAAAGTTTTTTTGTCTAAGAAATGTCTCTTAATTATGAATATTGAACGGAATGTTCGGTCTGTGAAAGAAATGGCGTGCACTTTTCTCCTACAATCAGGATTAGGAGAAAGCTTCTGGGAGGATGCGGTAGGAACGGCCGTATATATACTCAACCGCACTCTCAATTCCCATAATAAGGACGAACTCCGTGGGAACAAATGGCCAATAGGAAACCCACCTTATTTCACTGCAGACTGTTTGGATCGCATGTGGAAGTGGACGACTTTGACCAAGCTAAACGGATCTGGATACCTCGAACCTATACGGGACGCTTAGTAGGATATGATGGCATCAACTGTACTTTCAACATCTATAATCCCAAAACGAGGAAGTTAGAAAGGAATAAGAAGCACATGAAGATTTTTGAACAACCTCTTCAACCCTTGGGAAGAGGAACTGAAACCCATAATGACCTCTTTGAAGGTGTGGAACGAATAACCTTTGAAGATGATTGATCAATAATTGAAGTTCAGTCAAGACCATCCTCAGACGTGAATGATGATGAGAGTGAACCTCCGCGGAAAATTACGTGGAATCTGGATCAGAAGGAAGTAATTCGATATACCGCGCAGACGGCACCAAAAATTCCTGAATAATTGTGCCTCTCTCCAGTCACGGACCCAAGGAAGAGAACTTCAATACCCATCAAGAAAGTACTACCTGTTCCAAATTGGAACGTGACCCCTGTGCATCCAATTGTACACGAAACCAGGAAGAAGAATCCGGAGCCGAATCCAGCTCCTGGGAAACTTCATAATGGGGAAGTTATATAATTCACCACTCAACAGAAAGATAGACCAATGGAATCACGAAAAAAGTTCAGAACTTATTACAGTTCGGATGACGACTCGGATGATGAAGAAGTCAACCTGGGAACGGAAACAATGCGCATTGATGAAAACGACCCAGAAGACCTCACGATACAAATCATTCAAGAACCAGAGGACGAGATTCCAACTCATGATAATGATGAAGTGCCGGTCATGGGCCAAGTTGATCATCAACTTGGAAGACCTGTTCGTG
Source organism: Disparrhopalites patrizii (assembly GCA_034698585.1). Classification (NCBI taxonomy): domain Eukaryota; kingdom Metazoa; phylum Arthropoda; class Collembola; order Symphypleona; family Sminthuridae; genus Disparrhopalites; species Disparrhopalites patrizii. Next base: position 16,828 of record JAQGBT010000097.1, read on the forward strand.
AGAAACGGAAGCCCAGCTACCTTCATGACTATGCCTTAGTGGCAATGGAGGACGTACATAAAATTGCCGTACCACATTATATACAAGCTACACGGAAGAACCCGAACAGAGAAGAATGGAAGGCCGCCATGGATGATGAATCTCTCATAGGTAACGATACGGGGGAGTTAGTTCATCGGCCTCCAGGAGCCAACATATTATGAAATCGTTGGGTATACGTAGTAAAGCATGACCCTCTGACAAAAACCCATAAGTTTAAAGCCCGGCTAGTGGCTAAGGGATTTCGTCAGAAGGAGGGAATTGACTACGATAATGTCTTCTCACCTGTCAGCCGATTCGAATCATTCAGGACACTTCTGGCAGTAGGAGCAGCCAGAAACTATGAAATGTTCCAATTCGATGTGAAATGTGCGTTCCTGAACGCCAAAATTGACCAAATAGTTTACATGACTCAACCCGAAGGATATGTACAAGATCCGGTTAAAGTTTGTCGGCTGAAGAAATCACTATATGGTTTAAAACAATCCCCAAAACTGTGGTACAAAGCCTTATCCACAGAATTGGAAGCAAGAGGACTAAAACCATTAGACAGTGATAGATGAATTTTTTGAGGATTATTTAGCAATGAAGAAATAATCATAACAATCTATGTGGACGACGCCGTAATGATGGGACCCACAAAAGAAAACCTAAATAAATTTGTCGCAAACTTAAAGGAAGGAACAGATTTTGAAATCAAATCTCTTGATGTCGATAACTTTCTGGGAATAGAAATACATCAGTAAAGACAAGGAATTTTTATTACCCAAACAGACTACATTGAAAAAATGTTGAAGATATACAACATGGAAAAGGACACAAAGAAAGAAATCCAATGGCTGGGAAAGGAACGGAGTTGGAAAAATCAATTCCACCGAATATCCAGTTACCAAACCGGCAAACAGTAGGAAGTTTACTGTATGCCATGAGATGTACAAGACCAGACATTGCATTTGCAGTTGGCCTTTTGACCAGATTCTTCACATGTTATGATCATACCCACTTTAAAGCAACACCCCAGCACAAAGGGTGTTGCGATATTTGAAATGCGCAAAGACTCTTGGGATATTTTATTCTTACAAGAAGGATGGCGAAATTCAAGTCAGAGCATTCTCAGACGCTGACTGGTCTTCCGACTCAAATGAGAGCAGAAAATCAACAAGTGGAAGAGTCATCAACATAAACAAAGCTCCTGTTACATGGGCAAGGAAATTACAGAGGTGCATAACTCTGTCGACTTTCGAAAGTGAGTATGTCTCTTTGCCTGATCTTGCGAAAGACACGAGATAGAGGCATTACTCAGAGAACTTGGAGAGACGGATCATCCTCCAATAATACATTACCATGAACTCATACTACGCAAAAAGCTTTCAAGACGATTATTCCATATTTGACCCATGGGATTGGGATTTCAAATATGGAATATAGATCCGGGAATTTGCCCGGATTTCTTGATACTGTTGTAACTATCCCCCAAACCCGCATAGTCCCGGGAAATGCGGCTAGCTAGTTTCCGTCCTGACCACATATCAATCCAGGCAGACGATATCGCGATTATTTATAAATATAAATACACAAATAAATACATTTACGTTTCAAATGCAGGAGAAAGGTGTACTCGAATATGACGCTCAGGAGAACCAATAGGTTACTCCTTCAGGATTTTAGCAGACGGACTACTAAGGTTTTCGTAGTATCACCGTCCGATAGTAGCTTAAGAAGACCGACCATATTGTTGTAGAATTTCGTTCGGAATACATATACCATACCACGACGCGAATATAGCTTGTCTTTCCAAATAATGGGTGCCTGCATTTGTTAGGAAATCAAACGTTGAAAATTCGCATGCAAGTACGCAAAGCCAAGCAGGAAAACTAGGAAAAACAGTGAACCTGAACATTCTCAGCATATCAAAATATGCATACAACGTCTCAGCATATTAAAACATGCATATAATGTCTCATCATATCAAAATGTTGAACTCCCTAAACTCAAACACAATGCAAGCTATATGCTTAGACCGACTATGCATACATATATACCGCATGCTTAATATAAAACAAAATTAGCCTTTCTGCTTATAACTACTCTATAGCACTTCGTACACCTGCTAATTTATATGTGGCACGTCTGTTTGGATACAAGACCGCCGAGAAGCAGGTCTTCTCATTTGTCTCTTCTGTGTAATTTGGCTCTTTCCGCTCCTTGTCAGTTTACTTTTTTCACTTACGCTTCTCCTCACTGTATTTTATTCCGTTTCATCTCTTTAAATGTTATTCCTTTTTGTCTCTTCATGTATGGGCGCAATACTTCAAAATAAAATAAAAATGGTGAAACAAGACATAAGACATCACAGACGAACAGTGAAATAAATTTAGAGACGTTTGTTGACATTGGAAATTCTTTGTCTTTCTTCCGCCATAACTTCTGACGGACAGGCGTAGCAATTCTGACAGGTTGCCTCCTTTGTATTCTAACGAGCCAATGGCCACTTGTGTACGATGTGCTACAGATAAGTTATAAGCGGACTTTGTTTTTTTTTTAAATACCCGGTAGATACACGGGTTTTAGAAGTATTTCTCCCCAATACAAATTAATTTTAAAGCGCACGAAAAATCAATTTGAAGATTCAACAAAAAAGGGGCACGAAAGATTAATTTGAAGATTCAACAAAAAAGGGGCACGAAATATTAATTGAAAACATAGGGCTTAAAACGTATGTCAACCCGTGCAATAATAATCAGCAGTTCCTAAAGGGATTGGATTCCCGTTAAAATTATTCTGTTTACGTCAAGTGGGAAATCGTATTGTTAATGCAACATCAGGACTTCTGCGCTGAGCGATTATTCCTATGATTAGTATGTGATGCTGAAAAAATAACTATATTCCCTGCTCAAGAGCTGCTGCAACTACTTTGTGAGGAAGTCTAGCTGGAGCTCCTGCCGTGAGGTGATCCGCTATGAGTGTCAGCGCCACCGCCGGATGAAATCCTCCCGCTGTCCATCTCGCTACTTCCGGTGGAGGCAAGCGTGGTGTTACTTCCGTAAGGATCTAATGAGCTTTGCACCGACATCGACCTCCCTCCCGTCGATCTCCTAGCTCTGTTGGGAGAAAGCTTTGCTGGGTCCACTGACGTCGGGTCGGCCTGTAAGTAATCACAGGTAAACTACAAGATTAGGCTTGTATGAAACGGGTTAAGGATGTGATTAGCTGAAATTGATTGCTTTATTTAATTTTGAAGTTAATTTCCTACTTACAAATATGATTCTGATTTGAGCCTGCCTACGCCTGCATGGCATTAAAACAGCACAGTAACGGTAAAGTGTCAAGTCAAAATTGTACCGATGTTCTTAAAAACAGTACTATCACTGAGTTCTATATTGGCCATTGTCAGCTTAACGCAATTCCCAAAGTTCCAGTAAAAAGAAAGAACAACTATACCTGGTAGGCAAGTGCATTCATCACGATATGGTAAGGAACAACACCCAAAGGATGAATATCCTTCATAAGCACGTTGGCTGGAATTTTATGAAATTGTATATACTCCAAGAAGTTACCTGCCGGAAACACAAGTCACGTCATTCATTTCCTTTCCCAGTAAAAATTAATGAATTGTAGAATCACCACATTTTGGGGCTCAAATCCACACCGAGGAATATGCAACATCCATGCGCCTAAATACATATGGCTGTACAGTACTATGTTGTATTGATCTTACACTCACCGATCGTATCTTTAAGATTGATTTCAGGGTTATTGTCACAATACTTTTTGCTCCACATCAATGCCGCCTGCAAAAAAAAATTACATGTTTTAACATTTTAGACAATTTTTGGTTTATTTTAGTTTTATTGTGCAAAAATGTAATAGAAAGCTGCAAATTCGGGTTGTTGTCATTCACACTTAAATTCAAACAGTTGCCTACAGCCATCTGTCATTCTACTCATGTAATGTGCATATTGCTTGGGGAGATAGCTAGATTTCGATAAACATAGTAGTTTGTAGCTGTAGTATCAATTTAATCTCTGCACGAAGCACGAAGTATTATTTATTATTTACTAATGACAATTACTATAGTACACACTAGCCACGGGGTAAAGTCAGACATTGATGCCAGTGAAAATTACATTTACGAACATTTGTTTTTTTCTTTGGCCTTTGTACTCGCATGTTAAGCACACATGTCAATGCTGAAAGCAATTAATAATGCGTAATTTGAGCAATAAGCCCGACAGCTTTGATTTTTTCTTCAGCAAAACGCACATAAGGGCACACTGGCGTAATCACTGTGTTTGTCCTTAAACGTAGAACGAAATTGTTACCTAAGAATTATTTATACGTATCATCTAGAAATAATCTGCTACCAGCTGCATAGCAATTTCATTTTGGAAAAGGTCATGGCAGTTTTAATAGTAGTGATAGTTGATAGTGAGTAATGAAAGGCACATCAAGTGGTCGTAGACCCTTGTCAAGTTTGGAGGTGGGGAAAATGGTCATCTGACTGTCAGCACAAATTTATGGTCAAAATAAAAGGTGCTCAGCTGCATTTGCTTTGTAGTAGTGGCAGTCAATTTAGCAGAAATATACTCAAGCAACGTGGGTGAGTCATAAAATAGAAAAGGAAATCGTAGGAGATTGCAAAAGCTTTAAAGTTGATTGCCAGTTATTGCCTCAAAGAAACCAGACCCTTTAACTTGCCTGTATGCGTCCCATTACCACAATACTGGCAGAACCATTTCTTTGTACTCACTCACAGAGTCAAGGCCAAAGGGTCTTTCGTCTTTAAAATAAATGCTCACGGCCAGAAGAGACGAAGAGAGTGTCACTCACACGATGAGTGTAACAAGATAGCTCGTATGTGTACGTCCCCAACAAAACAATGTAGTCCAACCGGCAATTACGGTGACTGTGGCGTACAGGCGTACATATCGTAACGCTACTCATTTTTTGTGCTTTCTGCCACTTACTGCTAATGACCTATAACACGTTATATAAGAATCATTCCATTTTACCCACACCGCCAAAGACACTCATTAACCATTTTGTTCACATTTCCACATTTGTAAAAAAAAAAAAAAGGTGAAGCCTGAACCCAGAAACACCATTCGCAACCGTTACAACTGCACTTTTGCACAGAGGAACAGCAGGCATGAGAATCACATACAATCCTATAAGCACATGACCCAGTGTTGCAGTAGCCTGCTTTTAAATGCAAAGAAATGTGTCGTTCCCGCATGGGTAATTGAATCATTGTATGTATGTATATGGCATCCACGAGGTTGTTCAGAAATGTCACATTTCCTACGAATCCTATAAAAATACGAATTCTATAAAAAAAATTATCCCTGCAGTTTTAAACCTTCCTGACAATGTTTTGGCCCTAACAATGGCACATTTTTATGAGTCTGTAAAACGGCATTCAATGCTACGACAAGATCAGTCATTTTCGGATATTTTATCCCTCTGACGTTAAAATGATAGGAAGTCTCCACAAGTTTCTGCCATCAGGTGGACAGTTCATCCCATGTCGTTCTCCCTGAAACTAGTATTAAATCTATAGCATAGAAATGTCCCCAAAAATTTGCCAAAAAATTCGTTAAAAATAGGTATTACTGTCTACAATTTCAAACTAGGAACAAAGATCATGTTTATATGCCCACACATTGTCACAAAAAATGACAGGTGTGGTTCCTAGACATAACCTTGGTCGTAAAACAAAACAGAAGACTAAAAATAATTTTGAGAAAAAAAGGGGAAAAATTCAATAAAAACCATATGAGTTTTTCTGTAAAACCAATAATGACGGCCTCAAGGCCAATGGGAGTCACGGTATGGAGTTAAGGTTGACAAAATCTGCTGTAAAATGCTCCGCCACACATCCTTGTATTAAATAATTAATTCTCGTTGAGTAAGTACACTTCACACGAAAGTAAACACTGTGCACACATATCCTATAGGCTTCATGCACAATCACAATCACAAGAGGAGGACTCAAGTAGCTACGCAAGAAGCATTGTAAAAAAAATGTTTGGATTCAAGTGTTGTAGTATAGAGCTGTATCCACACCTCTAACAATTAAAAAGACTCAACTCTCGACCTTTACCCTGGCAAAGGGTGTTCTCATGTACACATCTTGGTTTTCCTTTGTTTCCCAACATACGGATGAGCACAAAAGCCATACACTGACCAGGAAAAAAAAAACAGGAGTAAACAACGTATTTTCAATTCAATTGTGCTCATTCATGAGAATGACAAAGAGAAAAGTGTATAGTGCAAGGCAAACATGACCCAGAGAGTGAAGGAAGCCTTTGCCATTCTCATTCTATTCACATCTAACCATTAGCCCTGCTCTACTGCACACCACCCATGTTTGTATTCACATTTTGCCCCATCAATGTTTACTGGCATCAACTGTAAAGTTTCATCCTTTCAATAAATGTATTCACAAAGGGAGTCATATAGGTTGGAGATAAGTACCACAAAAGGCGTGGGATGAAATCAATTCGTAAGCACGCGAGAAGGAAATGCAACTGAAAATCCTTTTACGGCACATTTCCAGTGTAACCCATTGCTACGAGGAAAAGGCAGAGGATGCACGGTTTCCTTAATTAAATCTCTTCGTGGTTCTGGAGCATGCCTCAGAGGAGAAAACAATGCAGTTCCTGGGTCCTGATCAAATGAATGAAAAGGGAATTGGAAGGGAAGGTGCTGGGAGCAAGAGCAGAAGGAGTTCACTTGTGATTTCCCGTGAAAATTCGGGGTGAAATGCTTCGGTTTAACAACTAGTGAATGAGAGCCATGACCTTCATCCACTTAGCCTCGAATGTTGAGGTTCGTGGTCGCTTTCTCCACATTTGTAGTCATTCCCGGAATTTCGCGGTTGGGGAGGAAACCCCGAAAATTGAGTGCTCCGGGCATCAAACATTTATCGGGGAAGTCAGTCGTAGGCAGCTAAAGCTGGAAAAACAAATTCTATCAGGACTGCATTTCCTATTTTCATCTCCCGGGTAGCTTTTATCAGGGCTGACATGAATGGAAGCATGTGCTATTAGAAAAGTCAACCCTTCCTCCTGCAGGAGTTGGCTGTCCGCCAAAAACGTTTTTAGGAACTATAAAAACTTTATAAAAATAATGAGGTCATTGAACCGCTGGGTTGAAACAGTTTTGGGGTTTCTCCGTCAATAGCAGGACTCTGGAGAACTCACGCCTTTCAAGGTTACTTGCACTGGAGAAACGCACGTGCTTTTCATAGTAAAATTCTGGGGTTTGTTTTCTGCCGCATACTGTCATTTAGCCTCATTGGTTTTTTCCGGTAACAAAGGACAATTATTTTTAATATCATGTTGCAGGCCCTGACTCGTATGTTTTGTCATGTGGGCAATCATACGTGCCGCGGTAAAATGTATTACGTGAGTGTAATTATTTTGATAACGCTTTGTGTCTGCTCCTTCTCCAAACAAAATCCTCCAACTACCGTTCATTCATGAAGGGTGCACTTCTGTTGGGGGAAACTTGATGCATTTGTACCACAAACAAGAATAGGTACATTCCTCACTCCCACCCCAGGACCACAATAACTAATAACTATACGATTGTCACATTCTGACCCCAAACACGAAGGCAAAAACATGCTAAATCCTTCGTAAAACCCCTTTGTGTCATTATTTTAAAACCAAACGTGCGAAGTCAATGGACACGTAATAACAGAAATTATATTCTTTGCTAAAGATTTTTTGGATGAAGCGACAGACATTTTTAGCTCAAAACAACATGCACATATGTATGTAAGTATGCATGGTATTTTCTATTACAATATTGTTTAATAGCGAGAATCCCTCTGGATATCTTCTCTATGCGTATTCTCCGCAATTGCTGAAATTGCGCACCAAAGAAAGGGGTTGGCCAATGTACGCAGAGCATGCCAGGTACAACAAGAGGAGCCTACTGAAGGGATGACGAGTAGGTGGGATTACGTAAATGTCTAGGTAATTGGAACAAAATTTTCCGAGGCTTCAACAACAATGTTATAGGGGTGAAGAGCTGAAGTAAAAAAAAAAAAAAAAGAAGGTGTGGGATTTGCAAAGAAAATAAAAAGAGAGAGAGGAGCAAGTGTCAGTGAAATAAAAAGTGGATGCACTTGCTTTTCACCCTTTACTTTGTCTTGACAATTCGAGTTGGACGACTCTGCAATTCGAGTTATGGTGGTCAGTGTGTATACATTTTTTTTAGGAGGAGCACAATATTACTATACTGCCAGTACATGCACCAACCTATACGTTCATATTTTGACGAGAGAGTAAGCAGTAGGATCAGTTTTCTCTTACTTTACCTTCAGCATTTGAGTGTTTGTTATTTTTTTAAAACAAAGTTATTCTCTTGCTGACTGTTCAACAACAAAGGTACCTGTGCACGAGATTCAAGTGTGGGAAAACACTGATATAAGCACATTCACTGTGAGATTTTCACCCCAATAAATTTCCTCAGTGTAGTGACTTCTTTCGCTCCTTAAACATTTTCTTTCACAGAAGAGTGCATATAAATTTGTTGGAACAAACTAGCAAACTCCGGCAGCCATGAAGTCATTATTATTTGCTATTCTCGGACTCACCGTAATTGCATCAGTGGTAAGTCCTGTTTTACTCCCTAAATATTGCCTTTAGAACCATTTTTTGAGCGTGAAAAAATAGTTATAGTAAAAAACGGTTTAAATTCTAATTGTGCCATCATAAGAAAGTCTGTTAGAAAAATATTGCAGGAGCATAAGTAGAGGTAATGTGTACGAATAAGAAGTAAGACAATTTTTGGTAGAAGTAAGTCAATTTGTCTTGGCATGCCACAGGTGTCACGTCCTCACCACTATGACGATGACCGCTACACGCCCGTAATCAGAGCCCTGAAGAAACTGAGGAGGAGAGAGTACTATCAGCAATATTACGGCGGCAATCACGACGACACTTTCCCCGCCGCCAGCAACCACGACGACAATGAGCCCAGTTCCCCCGACAACGACCCCGTCGTGACCACGGAATTCTTGGGTCAAAGGCCGCAGGGAAGTAGCAGCAATAGCGGGAGCAGTGACAGAAATACGTACAATTCCAACAGCTTCTCCTCTCCAGAAGCTATCCAGAAGATTCTGGCACAGAGTCAAAGGCAGCAAGGGAGTTCATCGTCATCCTCATCCTCCTCGTCCTCCTCCGCATCCAGACCCTACGAGAATCCTGGAGCTTTGCTTCCCAATCTGGCAGCCACCATCGGGAGCATCAGCGGCGTGGACTTGCCGCCTGCAAGCGGCGGGGGCGTGCCTCCTCAGAGGATTGAGCAAATTAATCGGGGAGTAAGCACCATCTTAGGCGGTGTTGGGGCAGGGAACTTGGAACAGATCTTGAGAGGTTCCTTCATGTTCACACGCAACAACAATGTCAGAAATGTGGCCAACAACGTCCTCGACTCCATATTCGGATTCGCTGGAGGAAGCGGAGGAAACACAGGAGGTACTCGTGCTGGTAAATAAAAGTTCCCAAGCACGGACGCCACACATTTTTTTTTAATTTCTTACCATAGATTTGTGAGAGTAAATAATAATAGGAAAAAACCATCTAAGGGGAGAGTATAAAATTGTCATCCATTCCTGTGATTACGTAATTACACGTACACCGTCATTATATTTTTTATTATTATCATCATGGTGCTTGGTAATGACAACTCATTTACAGGTGATTACAGTGGAGGATCAACTAAATAAATAATTATGTGAAACCTTTTTTTTTTTATGTTTTCAAAAATTGGTTGTTATTTTGGGTCAAGGTCAAAGAATAGGACACTTTTTCCCCTTGTTTTGTAGAAAATAATGTGACCGACTTTTGTCTGTGGGCGTAATAAATTGCTACTATATCACAGAGTGAAAGGGAGGCAGAGAGAGAGAGATATTACGCGAGCAGAATTTCATACAAAGAGAACAGGGCCGGGAGCAGAGCCACAGAAGCATTCAATGCAATCTCGTTTTTATGGTGGACAGCATATCGTACACTATACAAATTGAGATGGTATATATGTATAGATACGCATTTATAAACTGGATTGGTATACATATGTTATACATTGTTACCCTAATAGTAGCATACTTCCATCTGATTGTGAGTTTCTTTTTCTCCTTTTCCCGATATCTCAGAGCATGTAGAGATTGGTAGATTTCAGACATTTGTATACATATACATATCTATATATAGGCTTTCAAATAAGCCAAGGAATTCACTGTGGAGAAAAAAGATTCCAGATAAGTGACACATAATCTCCTCCATCAAGTCTTGATCGTGCATGTAAACACACCAGCGGATTCTGTGTCAATATCAACAAGGAAAATAACACGGATGTGAAATACAACACGAGAAGCAATCCCCTTTTTTTGCCCTTCATTCCTCATGCATTTAAATGTCAATGTTCTTCTCCACACACTTTCCACTCTCATCCCACTAGTTCCAAGAAGAACTGGAAGAAATGGCAAAAGAGAGGAAGAGACGGGATGATGCCAGAAAATAAACAAGTCAATATCAGCTCATTCCTGCGGGAATGTAATTACTTTTCAATTTTTTTTTACCAAACAGAAACTTGCACCTGCCATGATATCTACGGAGGCAGGTGCCAGCATAAGAAAACTTTCCCAGTTTTATTCCCGCTTCCTTTAGCATTCAAATACTGCATACTGTATATCCGTGTATTCATTTCCAGGCAAAACATATATTCGTGGGCATACCAAGAAGTACTATAATTCTTTTTCCAATTACGTAAATGGCACAAATTTACGAGCTTTCTTCCGCCCCAACTCATGTGAAAGACGGGGAACAACATGGAAGAGTGATTCTGTTAATTAATCCGCTACTTCAAGATTCACCAGGACCATGTACATACATCACGCGATAACAAGCTCCAGAAGATTCTCCGACGGGGGAAAAAGAAGGGAAAAAAGAGGGACTTCTTTCCAACCATTTGGATCAAAGACCTTCTGACTGCTTCTTTTTTTTTTTTTTTTTGCTGGAACTACCCACACAGCTCCACGCTCCCGACCTGATTACTACTTGCAAAAGAGGGGGAAAGTAATCCTTTCTGCAATCACATTTGCTGCTCTCTTTCCTTTTTTCACTCTGCCTTCCTCTATCCCTCTCTTATACATAATTCCATGTGTGTAGGTGTAAGCATTGTAACATTTCCTCGGATTTTCAGTTTCGCTCCAGAAACTCCAGACAATTCCGCCTCTTCATCCCTCCCACCCCTTTCACCTACATGTACCCTTTCCCTACGTGCGCAAGGGAAATTCTTGGGTAAACAGTTACCGTTGCATCTCTGTTCAATAAACCGTGACCACACCGTAGGAAAAGTTTTGGAAGAAGAGGAAGGAGACGGAGGAAAAAATAAGATGCTCCATGTTGGAAGTTATACAAAATAAAAAAAATTAGATGCTCCATGTTGGAAGTTATACAAAATAAAAAAAATTAGATGTGGAAGGTCATGTTATGTTACAAGTTGTATTCCCGTATGTATGTACACACAAGTAGCCAAAAAAAAATCAATTTTTCGGAGTGAGACTGCCTGGTTGCTAGACGGGGGAAAGACTCAGAAAAAAACTTTTTTCGGAGCGTTCATAAGTACACAGTGGTTGGAAAAGTTTTATCAACCGACACAAGGTAAACATCCTTGGTTAATTTTGCAATATCACACGCACTTTCCCTGGAATCCCATATACATTCCAACCTGCACCTCTTTCCGGAGGATTCACCCACACAGTCTGTACACATGTTGTGTATGCAAGTCACGGACGGAAACCACCTTGCAAAATGGAAATGCGAGCATGAACACATGTATACATATTAGTACAAGGCAGACTCCAGACAAACTGCAAGTAACCTCCGATGGCCAAACTAACCACTGTGTGTAATTGTCATTTCCACCATCAGACGGAGAAACCTCAAGGGGGTTTTGAGCCCAAACAACCGGAATTCTGGTAATGACACAGATGCATCTTGTGTAAGTATGTACATAGGTATATTAAAGGTTACTAAATCAAAATCCCTTATGAAGTCTCCACAGTGAGTTGAATCTGAACAATTGTGGGAAGAATTGAAAGGCCTCTTGGCTGGTTATGACAGCTCCCAGACTCACTTTTGTTTGCCCTCCTACACACTCACATTTTATGGTCTATGACGCAATGACTTCTTCTCACCCGTTTACAAACAGAAATCTCGTTGACCTTTTCCCTGAAATATATTTAACACTAATACCAAACCCGCCGACAAGCGTTTTCAAATGTGGGAATGATTGACGCATGACCGGGATTCTCACTGATTACTTTTTTTTTTCGTTGTAAATACAGCAGTCTAGCCCTTTCGGGAAAAATGTATTACTGGCAAAAAGCAATTGTTTTTTCCCAGCGAAATTGTCATGTGAAGCATGTACGTACTGACAACAACCGTCATTTGCAGCCTTCTACGTGGAGAAAAAATTGGGTCAAATGGCTTACCTGAAATTTGGTGAATTCATCAGCTTTAAGTTCTTCTCGTACTAGAATAAGTCGTACAACATGCTGCGGAAGTAGTGTGAATGATCCCAAATTTAAAACTTCGGTCCCGTGTAAATCTACAAATTCTAGAACCTGTGCAAACCAACAACAATTTATGTTATTACGCACACACAACTGCGCAAAATCGTGCGTATATGCATTTAATTTTTGTAATTTAATTAACTATACCATAATAGGGAATATTGCTTACCTTCTGTACTAACGACTTGGTACATTTGTACTGAATGTAGCGCTCGGCAGACGCCAATAACGCACATACGGTATCCACATTAATACAACACTGAACAAAGCCCACGCATGCCTTTCTCAGCTCCTCCAAACCATAGTAATCCGCAGCGTTCATGACACCTTCAATTTGGACCGGGAAGTAAAGGGAAACACAAAAAGAAACAAAGTGTTGATTTCCAAATGTGAGAAGATGAAAAATGACCGGAATAGAGGATAATATTTTGGCGGCTAATAAATTGAGTATTACTCCCCAAATGAGCCCATATATCTTCTTACCTAATAAAGTTCTGGGTTGAAGGGTCACATATCCCGTGTGTATGTACTCAATTAGCTGTCGGAACACATCCGGCTCAAACTCCTCAATGATAAGCGTTTGATGCTGTTGGGGCTACAGAGGGAGGGATAAAATCAATTGTTAGTCAAGTCAGAGAACCTCCATGTACATCGTGAGACACCTGAGCGTGCTCTAAACTAGTACTCCGGGAGAACAAGAAGAAATGAGTGACCAAAGATTTACGAGTACTTCTAGTACAGAAAATACCAACGAGCCCGATTACTACAACAACATAAACATCCAGAGACAATTAGGGGAAATACAGATCTAATTTAAATATCTAAGTATATATGGAATTATAAATATTCGTGGACAGAGTCAGCATCCGCCCCGGCGTTCTCAGAAGAACTGATTACGAAGATAGACACATAGACAGTCTGTGTACACACAATGAATCACAGTCCAAAGAAGGACTCCGTGGTCAAACCAAAAGGATAAGTATAGAATATTATACTAAAATGGCGATAAAGAGCAGATGGAAGTAGAACGAAACAGAAAAATACCGTCCACACAAAAGTGTCACGTTCAATTCATACAGATCACATATCAACTGTTTTTAAACATCTAAACAACTATGGAATGGTCATAACAAGTGACAGGAAAGCGCTGTCATATTTCGCAGGAGCATCTACATGGCAAGGGAAGTCCGAACATTGAGATTATTGAGTACATAGTAAAGAGTGCTGTGTAGAATAATGCTGACAGAGCATGCCTCCACATGTTATGCATGGATGTCGTAATTAGTAATTAATAAGAGCGGACACATATTAATCCTATAACATTGACTCGGAGCTGGAGTGAATACGGTATTGTCCTAATGTCCTTGTATTTACACCCAGTTCGTACAGCAAGTAGCAAAAGAATGTTCCATCCAGTTGTATACATTTAGGTACACATTAAATGGCGTGAGTAAGACATGATATTGTTGTAAATATAGTACATACAAGAGTATGATAGAGAGAGAGAGAGAGAGAGATGCAATAGATACCAGAGATTGTCTCAACGACTAGCGAGAAAGAGGAGAAAAAGGAAAGAGTTAGAGGTGCCAGGACCAAATTTCTGTTTTGTACAGTTTTAATTATGATCGTGCCTGAACACATAAAATATTAGTACCATGGCAAAGTTTAAGAGAGAAAGAGAGAGAGAGAGATATATATCTATGTATTACTATAATAAGACTCATTCTCTACGTACGAAATTATGCAAGACGTAATAAAGTGTGTTCATTTGATATAAAGGCGAAAATTAATAACATCTCTATACATAATAATAAGAATAATAAACTGACGAGAGGGTGAAAAGTAGTAGAAAGTGAGAGATAATAATAATAATTTAGTAATGAGAAGAGAGAAAGATGGGGAAGACCACTCTCCAAGTCTCCAAGAAGGTCGGCTGGAGGAAGTTAAAATGCTCCCGTGAGTCTACTTGTGAGTTATGAATAATCCAATTACTTTTCCATCTCCGCCACCCATTTGCTATGTAATTTTCAAATTTCTTTTATCATCATAGTCCATTTATAAAGACAAGTGGGAGGATGCAGGAAGCTGGTGATGAGTCCTTTAATAACTTTCCTCCCCAGTCCCTTTCCTCATCACATCAAGAGGCGTATAAAAAGACTCTTTTTTTTACGACTAATATTATTAGGGAGGTCTGAGGGAAAATGAAAGACTCGTGTTCTCATCACCGGCAATGAAATCAAATTATCAGTGTCAAGGTTTCCCTCGACATCAAGCGACAACGTCAGCTTTTAACTCCCTTTCTTTTTTTTGAGTTTTTTTATCCCTTCTTTGGAGGAGAAAGTGGGTACGAGAAAACCAAATGAGAAAAAAATCGTGAATAAAAAAGACAGTAAAGGAAGTGGGAAGAACGGAAGAAATCACCTCCGAAATTGTTGACAGCTGTTGCTGAAATCCTCGCTGAATTCATCAATCAATGTAACACACACACACACAAGGTCAATTAGTTCGGGCTTTACACAAACAAATGCTCTCATTTGATTTACTAAATAAGTTTTACAATCAAACTCAATTGGGTCCCTTGTTTTTATGATCAACCTAATGTATGTACTTGTAAATGTCTCTTTCTCCACACAAATCCAACTCGCGATCCAAGGGAATGGCAGCGGTGAATTCGTGTTTAGCCTCTAAAATTGTACTGGTATCTATCCTATCCAGCTGTATCAAGGCAATGGACGAACTTGAAAAAATAATTGTGACCATAAAGCTATACATATAGCGCTCGCTTTTTTCTTCAATGAAACTCAAGAACAACACAGCACAATGTGATCAATTCGGACTGAGACAATTAATAAAACTTTCTCCCTTCACTTTCCCCTGCTGTGAAAACAAGGGAGGAATTTATAAAAGCATGCCTTTTCATTGATATTGTTGCGTAATTTTTTTTTTGTATTTCTCCTGTCGCAAACATCAGTTGGAAAAGGCGGGGTCAGGTGGAATTGGATGAATGTGTATATGTATACGTATAAATACCACTTTTACCACGTGGAAATTAAAAGGATTAAAAACAACAAGTGGATTGAAATGCTCACCGAAGGTCGGGCTTGCTGCGTATTCTGCATGTTCAGCAGCGGCTCGGAACTTCTCTTTAGGAACAGCCTCAACTTGTTCTCCTTAGGGGGTGGGTCCTTTTTCCGTTGGGGGGATGGAGCTTGATACAAAATTTTGAAAAATACCCTGCCACAAAAACAAGTCATTATCAGTCAACAATAAACGGATCAATTGTCATCAACAAAAAAAAAGTCACAACACTTGCCAAAACCAGAGAGTCGGAGTAAATAACTTTTTTTGTTTTGCAGTGGAAAATAAAGTGTGATACACGAACCTGCTTCTGGCAGCGAGCACGGCTTTGACAGCACAAACAGGCTCCCGGGTGTCTATAGAAGGAGAGAAGAAAAACAGAAACAAATGAGAGGCTTGACAGGCTGACACGAAACATTTTTCGGAATTCCGATTAAGGAATTAGATTAAAATAGAGAGAGAGATAAAGAGCCCTTTTTTTGTGGCTCTTTCACTGTACCTCCAACCAGGAAGGTCACATCACACAGCTCCGGCATGGAAGCCAAAAATTTCATGTCCTCAGCAAGACCAGTTTTATTTTCAAAAGTAGAAAAATCAGGCTCGTCACCCAGACCCAAGGATTCAGCCATCATGTAGAAAGCGTCGATGCCCAACATGCCTTGGTAAGTGAGAGATGCTGGCTTAAAGTTGGTGGTTTTATATGTGTTTCAAAAAGAGAAGATAGGTATACGTATATATTTATATTTATAATACCACACACGAAATACGTCAAAGTCAACAGCTGATATCCTGGGGACAAGGGATGCGATGCGAGATATGAAGAAATATTGCGGTTGATATCTTTTCTCTCCCTCTCCCTATCTCTCTTTCTCTCTCTCTCTCTTCCTCACTGTTCCAGGGTAAGAGAATTGTATTGTCAAACGATAAACTGGCTAAAGTAGTCGTCGAGGTAGACAGGAAGGGGGGAAAGATGAATATTAGAGCTCCCTTGCTTTCCCCCTTTCTTACTTTAATGTCTGTCTGTCTTCCTTTCTCTCTCTCTCTCTCTCTCTCCCTCTCTCTTCCTTTTCAGCCTGCCGAACAAGTCGACATCTTCTCCTGGCCAAGAAAGAGAGAGAGGAGGAAGAAATTGTATGAGCAATGCAGTTGAAGACTATTTTGAATATAACGTGCTACGGGAGGACGAGAGAGGAACAGCGGCTGGAAAACAGAGAGATATTAGACACAACCCTTTTTACAACTTGTTGGAATACACGGGGAACAAATTCTCACATCTTTTACCGTCCAAAGAGTTTTAGCTTCTATTTTTGGAACTCACCTTCGCACGCATGATTTTCCAGTTGTATGTCATCCCAGTCTCAAGGATTTTTCTCCAGCTTTAGACTCCCGTATTTCTCCCAAGTATAGTCAAAGTAGATGATTGTCAGTGTGTGTGTGTGCTGCACTCTTTCTATCTCTCCCTCTCCTTCCCTCTTCCGCCTTTTCCCTTCCAGAAAGATACGCAAAATACAACTACTACTCTCTCTCTCTACCTTATACTTACGTCTTCTTCACAGGCCGAGATGCAAGTAACAGACAGTATATAAAAGTTTGACACACAACTCAATGTAATGAGAGAGAGGGAGAAGGGGAGAAAGTAGGAGAAAGAAGGAGGGAAAGAGAGAGAGAGAGTGGGAGAGAGAGAAAGAGAGACCAGGAGGAGGAAGAGAGGGCGGGCTGCTGGAGGGAGAGAGGTAGTCAGTCAGAGTCAGAGTCGGGGAGGGGAAAGAAGGAAGCGGGAGGGAAAGTTGAGGGGAGAAAGGGAATCATATTGAGAGAGAGAGAGAGAGAGAGAGAGAGAGAGAGAGAGAGAAGGAATATCTTGGAAAGGATCAATAGTTACTCCGAATGAGCTTCCGGACACGATAGTGCCCGAAAATTCCTACTTGTAACCATCTGGCTCAGACTTTTACGCACAGGATGAGACTGTGCCACTGACTGGTTTTAACACTTTCAGCCAACCCGGTAACCTATGTCTTTCTGTATATATATGTATACTTTTTTTGAGGAGGATGATGGTGATGAGGCGGTGTGGTGGAGGAGGACGAAGATGACAAAATATATCCAAACAGTACCGGAGGAGTTCCGTGTCACATCCTCCTCATTCCCTCACAACAAGGATGGTCCAAGTGCGTAAGTACAGATACAAATGGAGACATGACATCTCCTCGTCGCCTTCCCACCGTTTCCCCAGTCAACTTTTTGGTGGACAAGAGGAAGAGAAAGTTGTTGCTCCTCCAAGTCTCCTCCAGCCCTGTCTGCCACCCACCACAACCACCTCTCTTTTTGTCTCCTGGCCCGAAAGTCAATCTCAAGTTCTGTCACTCCGTCCACTCTCGGAACTGATTAAATATACACTTGTTCAGCTGTTCAGCTGTTCGGCACAGTTCAGCTGTTCAGCACATCAACAAACGGAACAAACCTGTTTTTACTTCCCTGCCACATTTTCAAACTCATAACCCTTCCCTCTCATTTCCTACCGCAACCATTAGTTCTGTGATATATATATGTGTGTGTGTGTGTGTGCCAGTGTCAATGCCACTAACTTTCTAATCCTTCTGGCAGCCTCGTAAACACTGACCAATACTCCAGTGCAGTCACTACGGAACCTTACCAACGCACAAAAGTGATCACCGTCCTTCTCAAACAAAATTCTGGATTTGTTTACCTTCCAATTCCTGTGTATATAGTGTATGTAGGTACATATATATGCATGTACTTGTTGCGTAAAATTTTATTCCGATGTCACAGTTGCTTTCATTGAGATTTTATTTTCTCCATATCTGCACTAAAGTACGTTGTCAGTGAATGTGGGCAGGAAAAAAGAAATATCTGTTTGGGACATACATGTTGGGATTTCTTTTGTTGTTTCTAGGATGTTTTCTTTTGTAACTCTTTTATTATACTAAGGTGTAGGAGTGCCACACAATGGCTAGAATAGAAGAGATGTTTTTCTCCGGCCTCCGGAAGAATGAACCCAAGAACAAGTATTTTATGTACGCAATTCCAGAATGGTAATTTGAGAAAGTCATTTTGCGACATCCATAGGTGCCAAAAAAAGCAAGGGTAAATCTGATAGCTGTTATATCAAAAGCAACAATGATGTTTTTCTGCAAGTTGTCAGCCAGTATTTTTTTTTCGTTGGGATTTTCATGCTTCCTACCTAGGTAGAATGAGCGTCTTTACTGTTTCCTCTAAATGTTAATACATATGTAAACGACAGGGCGAAGAAAATCAGCGTCTTAAAGTAACCATTAAATTGTGTATGTACCTTTTATTTAACGGATTGTCAGTTGCCTACAGTGAAGTACAGTATCAAATTACTCGAAAAAACTATACCAACACCAATAGATGATTATTTGTTTCTGTTATTTTGTTTGTATCTCCTGACCTGATAACAAGTCCCAGGTACGTATGTATTTACATGCATTTAAGCCACTTTCAGTATTCTGGGATCACTTTTTCTTGTGAGTTGCAAAAATTAAATGTGAGTTATTAGAAACGCTACAACTATTAAGCGTTCACGACACGTACGTTTAAAGCGTGGAACAGATTTCTTTTTTCTTTGTGGTTAAAACTTAATTAACTAATTATAATTCTTTTTACATGCAAAACGAAGTATGTATGTACGCATAACGGAGGACAAGCAACAATTAACAACAATTATTAGTATGTAAATACGAAAAGTTGATGTGGAGATTTCTGAGGCACTTTTTGTGTAACAAATAAGTAGAAAAGGCGATTAAAACCTTATTAATTATTTTCTATGCTATGGTCAAAAACGTGTTGTATACTAATTATTTCTCATTTTACATCATTAAAAACTTAACTACATGGAAATTGTTGATGTACGGACGGCAGCAGTAAGCACAGGATTTGGATCTGGTTCCTCTGTAAGCACATTGACTCTCATCCAACAATTTTCTTTGGACGATCTGCGTATAGCTTCGATGACAGCTTGTATGTAAAGACCTTCTTCAAACCCAGCACCTAAAAGGCCAACAGTCGAGTCTTTTTTCCATTCCACCGGACCACTGTCGGCGTTGACGCTAAACGCTTCTCTCAAAGTACCAACAAGTTTCAGCAATCCTGCATACATTTTAAACAATTCACTTAGGTGATACTACATAAATCCACATAGTACTTGATACTTCAACAATCAACATATGTACCTGTCATATAAATGCGAGGTAAAAGTGGGGATGTGGCTTTGGTCTTGGAACCGCTTTTATTCACCAACATAAAATCCACATCCTCAGAATCTTCGTACAAAATGACTGGTTTATTGGTGGGTGTGTCGGGTGGATTAGAAGGTCCATAGCACAAACCCGTCACTGTCACACCTTGAGCTTTGAGGTAGCCATTGGTTCCGCACAAAAGTATTTCTTGACGGAATTCATCCCTCTCCAGATGATTGTTCAACGTCAAGGACACAAGCACTCCTGTAGAAATTTAACAAACGTCAAAATTAGCTTATTCATAAAACAATCCACGCAATAACGTAATACGGAACGGAAGTGCAGTTTTTACCGGTTTCCATTTCAATTTGAATGACAGCGAAATCGGGGCTTGTAATTCTTCTAGTACCATAAATTGAACTTGTACTTGATGTGAGAGTTTTGGTGACTCCATGAACTCTTACAGCTCGCAGTCCAGTCAAGTAAGTCATAAGATCGATAAGGTGAGATCCAAACAATGTCACATTACCTCCTCCTGTAAGAGGTCATAGGTCATACATTATATGTATCGTTTTATATTTTAATTTTAGTATTGTTTAAATCGTTTCTCCATGTAGGCAGATTGCAATAAATTATTACCCATGACATCATCGCACAACCAATTAAAAGTTTGGCCCAATATTGGTCCCATTTCTATGCTGCATTGGCACAACTTGAGCTGACCCGCAAATTTTTTGATATTTCGTTTCATGGCGATAAATCTACAACAATATTTACACATACAAAACATTAAAGTAACATTATTAAACGATTTATACTTGTTAAAACAGAGTCGAGTAACTGGCTTTTGAATTTATTTTTTGCTTCAGCGCATAGTTGTTATTTTATGTTCTGCTTTGGTAGATGTAAATGTTCACATAAAAACCAAACAAATAATAACATACAGAATAATCAATCTGAACAGTAATTAATTTGTAAGTTGCAACTTACGCCGGATGAAACCGTAGTCCGTGACTCAACACACATATTAAAGAGGGATAATACTGTGCTGCCAGAACCATTTTCAGAGCTTCGCATTGAGACAATCCAGCCGGGCGGTCACAGAGCACGTGTTTACCGATTCCTAAAGCTTTGACAGCAATTTGCGAGTGAAGATTTGGTGGGCATAAAACAAAAACTAATTCTACGTCCTTTCGTAATAATACATCATCCACTTTGTTGGTCCAAAAGGGAACGGCCAGCTCTTTAGCGGTTTGTTCAGCATCTGCAAGAATAATTTTAACTATGAATTACGGATAGCCCATGACCAAGATATCTTTATAATGGGAACCATAAAACCATGTATGTACCAATCAAACTTCTCCATAATTCTCTAAGTGAAAACCGACTAAACACTAAACAATTAAACTCCCTACGCCACAATTAGACACCTTTTTATCACGAGCAAACATTCTAAAAACGTATTGTTGTTTGCATTGTGATTGTTTTCATTAATGCAGACGATTCAAATTTTTTATCATGTACAATTGTACAACGTACAATTAACAACTTGTATAGACGTACGTATAAATAAATAAGTATATACACTTTCGCATGGAAGGTAAATAACGACTTATTTTGCCCCTCCCCAGGGATTGAAGTGCAAATTGAAATTTTTCCTTCAAGTGTGCGAAAGCTAAGATGACGATACGATTAAAACCATTTCGTGTTGATTTAGGCTTTCACATATAAATTAATAATTAATAGAGACCCAAACAGCAGGAAATTAGTAACTACCTTGTAATGTTAGTCCCCAAAGTGCCTCCACCCGGAATCCTTTGGCTTGAAGGAAAGGAACCAAAGTCTTGACGACGGGGTCCGTGCCGAAAACACCGATACCAGGTAACATTATGACAGATTGAGAGTCCCAAAAAAAAACTTTCAAAACTTCATCCTTAGATACTTTCTTTCACACCAAATCCCGGGGACAAAAATATCAGATTAAAAAAAAATAGCAGTACTTTGTGCGGAAATTAATAAATAATTATCACTGATTGTTTCCCCCAGAAGTGTAAAATTGATTGGGGGGAAAAGTGTCCCGTCAAATTGTCAGCTGCGGATGGATGTGTGATGTGTTTGGGTGACTGACATGAGTAAACAAATGAACCGCTTCTCCTCTTCCTTCCCATCTCCTCCGAGATCAGGAGCCAATCAAATCAAAGGCGCCATTTT
Organism: Disparrhopalites patrizii; assembly: GCA_034698585.1. Taxonomy (NCBI): domain Eukaryota; kingdom Metazoa; phylum Arthropoda; class Collembola; order Symphypleona; family Sminthuridae; genus Disparrhopalites; species Disparrhopalites patrizii. The sequence continues at coordinate 38,965 of JAQGBT010000097.1, forward strand.
CATTTTAAATCACTGCCAAATTCTGTGCAATCCAATTTTCCAACATTCCAAATTGGAATTTCCAATTTTCCACATCTTTATCCATTTCCGGTTTTATACTCATCAGGATCGCACGCGTTTGTCGTCGGCTTAAATTAGCAATAATTGCAAAATTCTCATTTAATATTTCTTATCATGTTCAATTATTACCACAAGCTCTCCAGCGGTTCGGAAGAGGATCGTGCAACAACATCAAAAACGGGAAATGAACACTGTTACTTGGTTTGACCTCATGAAGTAAGTGTGTTTTCAAAAAATATGTTTTAAATAAATTGTGTATGTAATTACACATTATGTGTTTTAATTGTATGACATCAATTAAAATGGTCCAACTGTCTCGTAAATAAAGACTATTACTATAATAATCTCGTCCAAAATAAACGTGTACATTGATAAATTTATTCTTCAGAGTTACGATGATGACATGAATAATTTCAGACTGGCATTTCCGGTTGAAGATGATTGGAATGTCATCTTCTTAAAGGCATCATTTGTAACACTAAAACACAACGGCAAATTCCTTTTGCTGGGTTTTACAGAATGCGTAATATTTTCTCCTTGTTTACTATGAGACGTCATTCAAATATTTGCATTGGAATGAGAGCATCCGAAAAACAATAACTGATTGCACTTTGTGGTACGGAGATTCTGTCAAGACCAAAAAGATGTATATGGTTATTATGTGACGGCGACAGCCATTATCAGATCCTTCCCAGGCTAATTAAAATTTAAAATGGTAGCCTTCGAGTGGCCTAATTTCGTATTATTCTTGTGCTCTCAGTTTAAATACAAATACCGTCTTGTAGTTTTAAATGTTTATAGTTTCGACGTCGTAATAATACGAAAAATAGGACAAAGACTTAGGGATAGCTACATCCGCTCCAAGTCTGTTTTCTTTTCTATTGTTTTCCTTTGTATGTACATATGTGTATAAAGCTCTGGTTTCTTTGTTATTGTAATTGTGAAGAGCTTGATGCAGCCTAAATATATCTGACTGTGAATCACGCTTCATTTATTATGGGATTTACGAAACTCCTCAACTTGCAAAATTGTTGCTCGTATTTATTACTTCGTATTTCTGGCATACGTAAACGAATTTTCACTTCATTGTGCCTATCCTTTGGGTTTCTGGCTAATAATGGAAAGACAGGATTTGGTGTGGAGGGTGACAATGTTGCTGCTGCTCCACTTATTGTGTATCGGACATGGATTTCGAGTTTTCATGAACGGCGAACATTCGGAAATAAATACCCTGAAAGACCCTTTGGATCAGAGTATGGAGTTTGAGAGCAAAACGGTGGTGGCCAAGTCTGTTTTTGCAGTGCCTTTGAACAACGCTTCCATGTATGGGGCTGGTCAGAATTGTCCTGATGGACAAAGGCGGCTACAGGCCAAGGGTCCTTGTGTTAAGATAGTGTCGGGTCCAGCAGTTGTCGATGACAAACTTGTCACGTACTTGGTAAAGGAGTACTTCAGAAATAGAACGAGCAAGCACACTTCAACCAGGCAAATGACGACTGAGAAAAGTACCACTCCCTTGACTTTTTCCTCCACTATCTCAATCACCTTGGTTAATTCAAGTACGTGTTTTGGGAAAATTTTGTATTTTAATATTCCATAGTTTTGTTATCCCGATTTAATCTCATTGTTTTATGTCGTTTTCGCGAAGGTGAACCCCTTGAACATGACACCACCACAACGGAATACACCAGCGAGGATGAAACTACTACCACAGACTACGTACCTCACGATCAAGCCAAGAGCTCTCCAGATCTACTGGATACAGAAGACAGCAGCACTACCGGTTACACTGATTCTTTCTACAGATTTTTCCATAAATTTTTCAATGACGAGGAAGCAGAATAAAGAAGGGATCATGACTCTTTTTTTATTCAATTTAATAATACCGTTTCCCTAGTCGTTGGTCTAAATGACACAATTTCTACGTACGAAACACTAATACGAATTTCACCCTGCCGAATGAACACAATTCTATAATTCAGCAAAAACTTTCGTTCGCTATTATTCACGCTGAGATTAATTTTTTTCAGTCCATGGGTTAGATTGATATTCTGCACATCATGTAAAAAGGCATACAATTGAGTTATTCAATTATTGAAGAAGAAGAATACATCTGTGTTATACGGTCCGTATCGTTGTCTTTTATACATTCTTCTACGTAATTATTAAAAGCACCCACATTACTATTAGGTATAACAGAAATTGTTAAAACGTAAACGATTACTCAGGTTCATTCAGTGCATACACTTATGTAAGTACATGCATACACAATACATGCACACTATCTTTCATGAGAATTACTAATAACTCGTTTAATGAAAAATCGTTGGATGTGTTGTAACAAGAAGTTGCAAACAGTCTTCGATAGTGACTAACAGTAGAAAAAACACAGCTACACACGCCGTATACCAAGTATTTCTAAAAGGAATACACACTAAGTTCAGGATGGACGAACTCTCCGAAATTTGCGAATGGCTTCAAATGTTCCAAGGAATAGCCTATATAAATCCAAAGTAGCATTATTAGTCATTCTTTTTGCCAGCAAGACTCATTCAAAACTGAAATAGAAAAATTACCACATGGTGCTTGCCGACAGTAGGACCGGTAATTTACTTCCGTCACCAGCCCCGGAGTTCGAGATAATGCAAGATATCCCGTGATGTGAGAGAGAAAGGAGGGGAAAAATCGGTTGATCTCACAATCCCGACCAAAGTGTTTAATCTCAACACGAAACTTTTTCAGCTCTACAACACAAATTTTCTTTTCAATTAACACCACTTGCTGCTTTGTTTTGTTTTATCCGATTTGTTTTACTCCTACTACAGTTTAAAAAAAGATGCAAAGCAGGTATTTCCAAATTCATGCCAGAAATTACAATCATAATAGGAAAAACAAAAAAACTTGAAAAATACTAGCACTTACTTTTGCAATTCATTATCGACGGGAAACAGGAAACCAAATGATATTTTTGGAAATCCCAAGGAACTTTTAGCAAATGGATGGCTTCCGCCTCAAATATGCCACAAAACATCCAATCCAAATTGGGTATATGGTGTGATGCTAAATCGGTGAAAGTAATAGACTCCAGGTCACCCCATGCTGTCCACAAAAAAATGCAAATATCCCGTAAATCCAGACACCCATGGCAATAGAAATGTTGAACATTCGGAAAGATTTTTGAAAAATTGTCAATGGGATTTAAATTCAACTCTCGATTTCCTACAGTAAGCTTGAAACACGTGACGGTAGGACACACTAAGCGCTGAAAATCTCCAGGTAGTTGTATATCTATGTTTGACAGATCCGCATAGCGAATTTCAACCGCTGTTAAACTTGGGAAAAATCTAGCGAAATCCACTCGTCTGAGATTCACTATTCCTTCACCAATATCTTCGTAAGTGATGCTCAATCGTTGCAGTTTTTTCAAGTCAGGAAGATCCATTTGAGTGTACAAGTACAAATTAAAATGATCTATTTTTAATTCGACTAGACTTTCACCACTACCAAAAAGTAAAAATTTAGTAATTTCCGTGAACATCCAAGGCAACTGAGTCTCCACAATATCTGAGATCGATCTGATTCTTAGTTTTTTAAGTCTCGGTAAACTTTGTGCAAATACAAGAGACGTTTTCAGAAACATGGTGGCGTTGGGATCAAACTCAAACTCAGAAATCGTAAAAGTTTTTCCCGAGTCCAGGATACAGTCCAAGTATTTTGGAACAATATTTCCCGTAAGCTGTTGCAGGTTTGGAGTAGCTTCCATGAGAATCTTAAAATTCGAAATAGAAAGTAGCTCTTCCACATCAAACGATGGAATTTCGAGAAATCTGAGATTACTCAACCATGTCACAATACTGGGTTCAACTCGGAAAAACTCCCGAATTTCTACGGCACTGGGAATCATCAAAAGATGAAGAGATTGGAGCTCACGAGCAAAATGGCGACACAATTGTTGCATGCATTCTACTGTGGGACAAGGCGTTGATTCTCTAGAAATCCAGATTGTTAAACTTCTTGCTTCCAAGCGATTCTTTATTATCCCGATTAGAGTGTCCACGTCGGTAGATTTTATACACGTGGAAGGCTTGTCCGAGATACATGGTCCACTTATTGACAATCCATCAAATGGAATATTGTCAGAGTTTTCTAGCAAGTCATTTAATTCTTTTAGCTGCCGGCAAGATTGGCCCTCCTTAATTGTTGCTGTGAATTTGTACACATTCCGGGCATGAAAGTTCCATATTTTTGACACAAGGGCGCAATTTTTCAAGTCCTTCACAGGAAGTTCCACAAAAACTCTCTCGGCAATCTGCAATTTCATAAATAATGCACATTCAACAATATGGATGAATCTGTTATAGCCGTACGTAACATTCCAAGCATAATCTACACATGTTAGTGTAATAAGCAGTTCTGAGGATTTGCGAAGTAACTTGTCAACAATGCATAATCAAGTATAGCAAGAAAACGAAAAGAACAACCGCAGCGGTATTTACCAATTGTATGGACAATGCCTCCTCCGCCAAGGATCCAATATTCTGGGGGAAAATAATGAATATTTATTATTTTATGATGTGAATTACTTATATACTTGGTACTTTCAGAAAACGTGTGCGAAATAAAAAAAATGGCATCAACTTACTTCAATAACTTCAATGCCTCCACTCATTTTCAGCTATTATAAAAGAAATCAGATGCAATATTCGGCGAAGATCACTAGAATCCAGAAGTCAGGTAACCTGCTTGAAAATGACTTTGAAGTTGACATTAGCTCTCACACAGGACTTTATTATAGGAACAACAACAAGGTAAAACAAGGTAAGACAACTACCACAACTTGCGCGTCTCCCTTTGACATTTGTGGGACCTGACCTCACCTTTCACTTTCATTCCCCAGAAATATAAAGCAAACGAAAACTGACTTATAAAATATTGCGTTGATATGTTCTTATAAACAAAAAACTCTAAATGTTGTGTTTTTATTTAACGTTTAGTTCATTTATTTGGCCAGCAATCATGAACAAAGTTAAAACCAACATGGGAAAATTTAATAATATAATAAAAAATTAAAAAATCAGTCATTCCGTAATCTCGCTTTGCTTTCGCCGCTCCACAGCAAGGATCTCTCTTTGCCTCGTTTTCTAATGCAATTGGGAAATTTAAAAAACTTTTAAAATTAACGCTTTGACTTTTGACATCTGACGGCACAAAGAAATCTGTATTACAAGTTGTAACAGAGGTCACCAGGTCACGACTGATAGTGTGTACCGAATGATCTTTTACTGTGAAACACATTGTGTGCGTGGAATTTTCAGCGGCACCTTGGCCATTTTGTACATTTCCTGAGCATAAATAAAGCCTTATTACATCATGTGAAGTGTGTAAAAATGGGTGTATTTAAAATGAGCCTATAACCAGAGGTCATTTTCAGCTAAAGAACAATGTGTGCATGTCATTCACCCCGTGACAATGCCGGCAGACTCCACACAAAATCAAAATCAAATGACAAAATCATTCAGGTTTCCCTAGACAGATCATGCAATTTCTGCAATTTACCGTCTTTTTTAGAAACATTATTATTACTACATATACATACATAATGTACATCTATTACTATATATTCATGCATCTACCAAATCACCAAATGGTATTTCCTGGTTATCAGAATTCATTTTAAACCAACATTTACGTGTATGTATACACTCGAAACATACATGTGAATGCTCATGGGCAGGTATGCTTTCCTGAGATATTATTTGTAATTAATCTATCAGAGCTGGGCAGACGTGTTGACACAAGGAAACAAAATTGAATTTTTCAGACCTTTTTGATCTGTATATTTATTTGTTCAGTGTTTGTTTTTCCGTACATCCGTCCCACTTGAGCAATGAAAGGCGGGGATCGAATTCATGTTACCTACATAAATATCCAATTATGTGTGGTGTCGTCGTGACGAATACATGGTTTCCAATCCTCATATCAGAAATTGTGACAGGTATTTAGTAAGAACGGTATTTATTTTTAATGGGCTTCATGTGCATGTTCACCTTATATTACACGTGGATGTAGCCACAACACACTACGAGCTTTATGGAATTGAGCAAACGCAAATAAGCATGTAGGGAAAATGAGTGATAAAAAAATGTGACGACAAGATAATTACAAGGAAGGGCAAGCGTGTAAACTGGGTTTGTCTGACAAATGTGCCCATCATTTTAAATGGGCTCGTCACAGTTCCAGAAATCTCATTTAGTCCTCTGACAGACTGTTGTTTGGTGCAGCACTGGCTTTTAATTTTTATACATTTTTTTGGTGCAATTATTATGCGGTTTCCCTGTGGTTTCTCATTTTTTAACTTTAATATAGCATAACTACAATTTGTGGGAAAGAAAAACAACAGAGACAAAGGTAGTGTTTCCAATACGGAGATTTCTTTCCAGTATTTAGCAGGTACTAATTATATTTTGCATTATAAATCAGGGTTGCATTTGCTGTGCAGGGGATTTTGAGTGCCCGGAAACTGACTTTTGTTGCCCGACTTCCTTGTAAAGAATAAGAATCATGTACGTGAAAACGGACAAGGCCATGAGGAAGTTCCTCTTCCATTGTTTGAAGCTCCTCCTCCTTTTACCCATCGGCTTAACAATGCTGGGGATGATTCTGGTTCCACCCTACGGGATTTATCACACCCGAGGATTGCGGAAGGAGCTCTTAATTAATCTGGTCATCCTGTACTTCTTCGGCTACGTAGCCGCCGTTCTCCATGGCGGAGTCTACGTCGGACTTTTTTTCTACACCTCAACCGTCCAATCTGCTCCTACTCAACAATGTCCAGCTCAACAATGACCAGTTTCCTTCCAGGAGAATCGTTTTTTGCCACATCCATCTGGACAAGGACGTTCAAAGTGTGAACGAAGATTTTTACTGGATCCAATTTCGTAACAAGCGCCAGTTTTATCTCGGCTCCTTCACCCTATACTATTAATCCTTTTTTGTGTTAGTTTTATGTACTTGTTGTTTCGCAAGTGAATTTTACAAAGTGATTTTCAAATGTTTTTTTTTATTCCTGACGTTATTTTTGCAAAAATTATTGAAAGGTTTTTTATTATGGAGATACATACTGTACATTTAAAACAAGTATTTGCGGGTATTAAATGCAGTAAAATGCTTATGGAAAAAATGTTTTAGGTGATTCCGTCTTTGCTTCATTTCGGAAAGTAATGTAAATACGGCTGATGCTTTGGTTAGGACGGCAAAGCTTGTGGAGGGAGCACACATTGGCTTTCCCAGTAGATTTGACCTTTATGTGATTTATCTCGTCACATGATTTGTTTATCTTGACTAGAATGCACGCCGTGCTGTACCTAATTCTTAACCCTCGAAATGATAATAGTATTATGTATTATTTCAAATGTAAATAACATGAAAACATGTGGGTAACAGGCAATTACATGCGGGGCAAGAGCGATTATTATGTGTTTTACATAATGCGTTTCTACATTTGTACATTCTATCGATTTTGCTTTCAGAATTCGTAGTAACTTATGCAGTAAAATTTCATACGAAATGGTGAGAAACGAATCCGCTAAACGACAAGGGTTAAATCACAAATTTTGCTGGTAACGAATTTACTAAATTTTAAAATTGAATTGCGAACATTGGGAACATTATTACAATCTGAAAACTGTAAGTACGGCCAAGGAGATAAAGAAGATATTCGTGGTCCCAAAAGACTCCAAGTGTCTATGGATTAAAAAAGGCTCAAACCTTCACAATCTGTTTGCCCGTGTTCGTTCCATGGAACAAATCAATGAATGCTTGTGACATGTTTTCAAAGCCCTCGGTCACGGTTTCTTGGACTTTTATCTTTCCCTGCGCACGGGTAAAAAAAAAACACAGTCAGCAGACTTGTAGGAGCAATTTCAGGCATAGGTACAAAAAAAATGTTAAGTAAAAAAAATAGCTTGATTATACTTACTTCCAACACCCAATCGGTCAGCTGATTCAATCCGTCATACCATTCATCCAGATAGTCGTACACTATGAAGCCTTCATAGCGAAGGTTCTTGTAGATCATCGAAAAGTAAGGGAAGGGAACTGCAGAATAAAAGTGTATTTCAACACAAAATATTCGTAGAAAATTTGTAAATAAATATTTGTAAAAGCAATCTCGGTAGATTCATACCAGTGGGTGCTTCTCCAACCTTGCTGTGGTATGTGGCAATGGCTCCACAGAGAGCAGTACGTCCCCGTTGCTTCATGTTGCTCATTATGTCACTCGAAAGCTGACCACCCACCTGTTTTCCACCCCAACTTATCAATTTTTTGCATCCTTAAACTTTAGGATTGAATCTCAAAATTCCAAATTGTAGTATATTTGTTATCCCCCTTATTTACGGAGCCAAAAAAGGGGCTATATATGTTTCGTTATAGTAATTTTATTATAAGTAATTATAATTACTTTCATTGTATATCCAATTTGCATAAATATCATTAAGAATACGCAGATTTGTGCAGAAATGCGTCCAGTAACGAAATGGGAATCATGTCAATTAATGAAGACATATTTACCCAATAGACTGGCAAAGAAACATATTTACGACAGGAGGAAATAACGTGGAACAACGAGAGGAATTAAATTCTGAAAGCAGGCTATCCATGGAGTATATACATGTACATACGCACATTCATGCAGAATGCACCTATAACGTAGGTATGTACATACATGGCAAGTCTATAACGTTACCAAAACTCGTCCGCTCATGCGGCACGAGGAACTGCCTGCCAAGTTATTTTTGTGTGCTATTTGAGACAGCAAGGTAGATTTACCGGAAAGGAATAGTATGTATATATGTTCTCATGAATCTTACTTTGGGGGAAAGAATCAGGGCAATGTCTATAAATAGGGAGAAAGGACTGGAAATGTGAACGGAGAAAGCGGGCGGGGGAGAAAGGAGCAAATCAGGAGAGCAGCGCGTGGAGAGAAAGCGAGGGTGAAGCCAATTCCTCTCTCTCTCTCTCTCTTTTGTTCAAATAAAACTCACGTTGTCAAAGTAACGATCGATTCCTGCCGCAGCATCCGTCCTCAGAACTTGTTGAGCATCATCGCTCTTGTAATTGTAGGCAAAGTCGAAGCCCAAATCATCCTTGAGCCATTTCACCTTGTCATCCGATCCGGCAAAGCCCAGGACAGTGCAGCCTGTTCCAATCATAGTTATTACTTTTTCATTCGTGTACACAATACAACATTTGACCATTTCTGACGGAGGGTAGAGAAGCACCTGGAGTTATTCGCACAGATTATTACACAAGCTCATCTGCCCAAATGTACCCATGTTTGTATACTAGCTCTAGCTCTAGCATTGACTTAAATGAGCATGCACCTGTGGCTGCAAAAATCGTTTATGAAAGATGAAATGAAATCTTTTATGGCCAAAACTATTATAAATTATGTCTGATAATCAGAAATATTAAAAAAGTAAACCTTTGATCTTGCCGATTTGACCCACAATACTTCCCACGGCTCCAGCAGCTCCTGACACAGCCAGCGTTTGACCCTCAGTCAGCTCCAATATTTTGGTAACTCCAAAGAATGCCGTATTCCTGTGAGACATAGGTACATACATATATGTAAATCATACATTACTACTCGCAAAGCTATCAGAGCTACGTAGTTATTAGGTTCATATGCGAGCACAATTATGTGCATTCACAATTAAATAGTGAACTAAAACAATCGAAAATAAGTAGCAAAAAAAAAAAAAATCACCCAGGCATGCCAATTACTCCGAGAGCGTAGGAATCCGGGAGACCCTTGAGGTCGGGGCATTTGGATAATACCAAAGGATTGAATTTCTCCGGAGGTTGAAAGACTGTCAGGTCACGCCAGCCAAACATTCCCAAGACCTTCATACCCACCGGGTACTCGGGATTCCGGCTCTCAACGACTCTATAAATAGGTAAACACGAAAACTTCATGCTGAATTGCCGTATCTGTCAAGGGTCCGCTGAAGAAGAAAGTAAGGAGAAATAAAAGGAGCAAGTCTATGTCGTTGGGAAGAGCCTCTGGGGGTATTGAGAGAAAGAGCTGGAGGAGAAGCGACATTTTTGAGGAGAATGTGACACACCCGCAGGAACAAATTTTTTCCGATCAAAAGCTGGGTTGGCAGTGAAAGTTTTTTGATCTAAAAGCCTTATTAAAGAGCCATCCTCCGCATGCGAGAGATTGTTCCCTTCCATTTGTTTACATCTCAATCATACGAAGGAAATAGGGCGACAAGAAGACATATCCATTTGGAAAAATTCTATTGCTTTCTACAATTGTTGTGCATATGTATAAGGCATAATATACACCCACTCGGGGGCGTAAGAGTATGCATTCGGATGCGCAGAGGCAAAGGTCCTGCGACATCCCAAAAAAAGAATGCTCGTTCGTGTGTGCACGGAGACGAGCAGGTATGACTGAGTCACTGGCTTAGTCCGTGTGTTTGATAAGGAAACCGGATAGGGCGAGCTCAAAATAAATATGATCGAAGGTGACGACGACAAGGATCGGGTCAGGAGGAAGTAACATTTGCAAAAGTCTATATCCATATAAATACATTATATGTTTCTCTCTGTATTTGTGTAAAAGAAATGGAATGTTCTCCTGTCTTACTCAGCCACTTGTTGTCCCATCATCGTCTCTCCCAGCTTGAGAGATCTCATTCTACCCCGCATGTATGGGTCCACCGTCAGCCACGTGGCTTTGGCTAGGATCTCTGTTAATAAAAAAAAACTGATTAGTATCATACTTTTGCCCTAATGCATAGGTGAATCCACTTTCCCCAGAAAATTCCCTCCAAACCATGATTGGTCCCACTCTCACCTCCATCCTGGAGCTCCGGTAGATCTTCTTCCACCAGAGCGAAATCACTCAATTTTGGCAACCCATCGGGGTAAGCTTTCAAAACAAATTTCCTCGCTTTCCTATCGACACCCATGTTGGAATTGGAATTACCTACAGAGAACGCACACAGACATTAGACATCACAACAAAAGGAAAACGATTGTCAATTGAGATGAAAGAGATCCGAAAGGAAGATCCGAGAGGAAAGAATTGCACAATTGTGTATGGAAGGAATTGTATATGGAATTTGAGTACAAAAGGCAAAGGAAATCAGTGTGTTGTGTATGCAGTCAAGAATCACTTACGGTCTGGAGATGATTCTATAGACGTGAGGATGAGACCTTGGCGTAACCTGGAGACTGGAGTGAAAAAAGCGCACAGTAGCTGGTCCTGCTGGAACTCAAGTAATTTTATATCACTGGCAGATGAATGCACTGGACAATACTGGCAATGAATCCATGTAGTGACCTTGAGGGCTGGAAACAAAAACGTTTGGGAGCCGCAATCAACTAGTAGTATTAGCATTTCATGATAACAAACAGGATAAGAGGCTGGAAGAATATCTCTGATTAAACTTTCAATCGTGGTATATAATATAATTTCGAGTTTTAGAGTCACGCATTTTCCATGTGCTCTTTTGTATAATGTTTTGTATGCTCTCCTACTCCTCCCCACCTTTCATAGTGGTACAGTGCCCAACTGTGTATGCTGCATACGTTTATGTATGTAATAGATGTGCAATAAAACACTTTGCCAGTCGCAGATGCTCGCTGCTTTTTCTGATGCACGTAATCCAATTGCATGGAGCACCACGAAGATGAGCATAAATGCATAACATTTCATTTATTCACTCACTATGAGGGAATTACACGACAATGACGACGTCGGGAATGGAATCGCTTCTTGCTGCTAAAATGTTTATTTATTCGGTGGACATTCAATAACTTTGAGCAGGAATACTATCCTCATAGACATCCATGACGGGTGGTTTAAAGGATCATTTTATAACGTCTATTTACATTTTCTTCTTTTTGCCTACTTGGATCCTTTTCGAGTCAATTTGGCCGTCTCTGAATACTTCTTTGACAAGCATTAAAACATGCTCCACACCAAATTCCAATTTTTAATTATTTAACACCGTTTCTATTTCTAGAAATACACAGGTAATATACATACTTACATTGCTCCATCGGCAAAACAGTGTTTGGCAGAGACACATGTACACAAATTGTTTATTTCTTTAAGCCCTAGAATTACATGGGGGAGTATGCACTGACATTTTATGTAACCGCATGTAGAGTATAATTGCCAAAATGCAAAATAAGTGGGATATCCTAAATTCTATTCCTATAATAGCCCACACTTCACATGGCGTGTGTGGTTCAAGGGAAATTTTGATTACTTGTTCCCTGAATATTCTTTCCTAGAACGTACATATAAACATCATAGGAATCATTCTCTTCTCCACGGGCATTACACTCTTTTACCTTGGCTTACCAAAACAATAACAATGCCATTGCTTATTTTTTGGTCTATTATTGGGATAAGTACCAGGGAGAAATCGATCTACTCCACCACGACGTCCTTTAATGGCGTTGTCAGTTTTCTCCAATAGCAAATATTTGTCATTCTCCAGAAATGTTTTTAAATGCTTTTGAGGGGATAAATATTTACTACTTGCTATTGATGCATTAATACGCAAATACTCTTCCACCATATTTTCTTAATGGTTTGATTTGTCCAAGGGGAAAAAGAACCCGTGTATGCACTGCACTTCACACAAGGCCTTTGTCCCGAAGTCTTTTCATCCAACGTCTAACGTGTTATTGGAAAATGGTTGCCCAAAAAGCTGGAGATTGTGACGACGTTTTGCAATTTGTCGCTAAAAGGTAAAAACGTTGGATAAACAAAACTACATAGCTATACATCAAATAGCAATATGCTTTACATGGGACTCTCCTGTCTCTCCTCTGATCATGTAAATCATGCTCATTGATTTTTTTTCTCTCTCCCAAAAATTCATTTCCTTTGGAATCCTACGCAAATGTCCCTCCAGCTTCTTCCTCACCTATAGTTAATGGAAGAATTTCCGGTTCGTCCCGTTCATTTTGACGGGTATAAAAACCCACCACCGAACTCTTTCTTCCCTAGAAGAACCTTAGAAAGGCCTCCTGAATATGACAGCGGAAATGTGGGGGGAATTACTGTTGGCAAGGGAAGAAAAAAACTATTTCACCGTTCATCCAATTGCCATCAAATGCATATTTCAGAGGAAATAGAAAAAATGTCCGGGAATTGAGTTTGAAGAGAGAGAGAGAAATCCATGGTCCTACCACTCTTGCGATCCTGCAAAATCCTTTTTTTTTTATCTCTCCTCGGGAGGCTGCGTATTTTATATTCGAGGAAAATGTCAATTTAATTCGAGATAATTTTTTTTTAGATAGGATTTTCCTGGCCGGACATCTTTCCTGGGGGACGTGATGAAATGGGTAAATCTGGGGAATTGTATAATTTATTAAGGCTGAGTGATTTGGTTGAAGGCGAGCGTGTGAAATGGTGAAATGTGAGCATGAGGACGGCGCAAGGCGTCTCCATGCTCTTCTTATGAAGAAGACATCCATGCTTGTGTCATACGTTGGAGGAGCGCGGAGGGATAAAAAGCTCGTGAGTGTTCCTTTTTTCGTTGGAAAAAAACAAAAAACACCAAAGTCGTCATGAGTCAATCCCAGCGTCGTCACTAACAAAAATTTCAGTTCTCCTCTTTTTTCTCCTCATTTTTGTAGTTAAACAATATCAATTATTTATTAGTATTGTTCATCATTATTGTGGAGGGAAATCACTGGAAATTATGGGTGAGAGGAACTTGTACGAAGACGAGGAGGAAGCACCTATAGTCAATTCGTGAACGTCCGACCTTTGTACTGTGTTTGAGGTCAACCCATTTTCTCTCTCCCCTTCACTGCTGAGTAACTTATATACACCCGTGTCTTTTTTACAAAAGTGACTAATAATTCCATTCTGATTACACAATACGTGCTATTTACCCACAGCTATACAGGATTAATATGTATAGGTTTTTTTTGTGGGTAAAGTAATGCTGGATCAAAAAGGTTATACTTGACTGAGTTAGTGTTTTGTTTTTTTTTGTCTACGTTTAAGCGTAATATTTAGTACGCGATATACCTGAGGTTGGTACAAGAGTTTTGTTTATCAAAGGGGAAGGAGCACGTAGCACGTATAGAAAAACCTCCTTTCAAATGCTCAATTCCAATAATTACACACTAGTCCCATTTAGTAACAAGTCTTTTATTATTTTTACTATAAGCTCTGTGACTATATAGGAGTTAATTCTACGTATCGAGGTCGAACAAACGTAATTGTCACAATAATGTCTCCTCTTATTTTATATATTTAAGTCTAGGAATCGTCAGTAATAATAATAATCATTCCGTGGTCCTTTTGTCAGAGTTTATATATATACATATATGAAGGCAAGTGTATGAGTTTAAAAACACTGGAGCATTTCCCAATGGAAGAAGACATTTACTAATATTAGTCAACCAACTGAACGTGTGTATACCTACCATTACCATTCTATTTTATATGGAGCACCACTTGACAATTGGTTGTACTCTCATGGTCGAGACAAACTCGTGTGACATTCGTCGATTCTAAAAATTATATAAGAAAAACATCAAAATTTTGGAACTATATACTAGCTTTTGTACTTAAGTTGTACTCAGGATGGGCAAAGCAAGAACGGCCAAGAGGAGGAGACTCCATGGACCTCCACCTCATTCCGGGGCAGAGGATCTCGAGAAAGTTAGCAAATCAAAATGATTGTTTGTTCCACATAAGTAACAATTATGCTTTCCACTGCTTTTGGCTATACTGTTTGCTTGTCTCCTTTTCACCTTTTCGGGCTCCATCAGGATCCTTACGCATTCGTAATTTATGATACGTTGTAGTGACAAGTTTATTGCGGATGTGGGCGTGCATTGTCTAAATTTGTTATAGAGTTGCTGATAAACTAGCTGGACGGGCTAATGATTTGTTTTGAGGATGATTTTAATGAGATATGTTACATTTTATGTAGGGCCAGACAAATCCTGCCGTATCTCAAGCCCTTTCCATTGATTTGGTAATGAGTTCTTAAATATAATCATATGTGTAATTAGGTGGAATGAAACTATGTATCCTTAAATGGCTGCCTTAGAATACTAGTGATAATGGTTGGTTTTTCTGGTTTTGAATACAGATATTGATGGGAATATTCAAGAATTTAACTTCCCCAGAATTGTTAATATGTTCCTCCGTAAATAAAGTATGGAATTTCAATGCAAGAACCATGCTTCGTGAAAAGCGGATGTGTTGTGCGAAAATTAACGGGAAGAAGCCGTGTAAGGATTTGGCGAGACTTGATAAGTTATTAGGAAAGTCAGTGGCTAATCTCCCTTTCTACGGCATCTTTATTAACACCGACTCGGACTCAGGTGAAGAGACTGCAACTTTACACAGCAGCTTGAGCAGAGAAAAACCTCATAATTGCGCTGGGCGACACTTAGGTCTCACCGACCGATACCCAAATATCCTTCAGAAGTTTACACTAAAGAATCTGAAGATCAGCTGGGTTAAGGATTCGGATTGTCCAGCGGTGCAACTCCTCAAGAGACTATTCCAGGACAAAATGGATGATCTCGAAAGACTAGAGATTGTTGAATTTCCTTTCCGGATTTCAAACCTGCGTCAGGCATTCCGTATTAATTATAGAACTGGGGCCGACGGGGAAGAGGATGACTGTTGGCTGCCTATGTTAAAGTGTTTAGTCTTGTCATCCGTGGTCAAATCTCGTTTCTTCATGGATAATTTCAATCATGTCGTCAAGGAATTGGTTTTGGCTTCTCCACAACTTCAGGAAATCTACGGAATTACACCTAACCTGCTTGAAGTTTTGTTTTACACGAATAAAGTGAAAACAGTGAAAGAGTTTCGATGCTGGCCTAACTGTGTCAACGAGAAACTGTGTTTTCATTTCGCTTTGGAAAAACCTCAGTTGAAAAAGTTGATCATTTCCCCGTTTGGTGAAAGACCTACCAGACCGACGGAAATTTTTGTGGAGACATTTAAATTATTACTGAGGAGTTGCTACGACACCTTAACGGAGATCGACATTGAAATCCCTTACTTCATGCTTATGTGTGACTGGGATGTGGCTATTTCTTTCCCACGAGTTAGAAAACTGAGTCTCGGTTACTATGTCATCCTTAGGAATGCGGACAATGCACCTTTAGCGTGCCCAAGGAACCTGAATTTGAATGCATTATTTCCACATTTACATTCCGTGGAGATTCACCCATGCTCCACCCTTCCTAGAGAAATTTTGAACAACATCAACGATGAAGAGTTCCGCAACAAACTCAAGCAGTATTGTTTCGAGAAGGTTACCACTCTGTACATACAAAAATTCCCTCAAATGTCACAAGATCTATTCATAGTAGTAGCAAACATGTTCCCTAACGTGAAGCAGTTCACGATGACCCCATGTGATAATTTACCGCGTTACTTATCTGTAATTTGGAACGCTTGGTCACAACTTCAAACGCTTACATTTGCTGGTGTGGAGTGCCGTTTCTTGGCTGGTCAGCACTACTTACTTGAGTCTGTCTTTTGCGGCCTCCCTATCGAGGAAGTAGCCGAAATCCAGCATTTAGATTCAGAATTTCTAGGTAATCTTCACTGTGTACCGGAGCAAGCTTCCCTTTCCTCTCTGAAGCGTAAGTGTTCATCATTCGACACTGAATAGTGACTGCTGGTACGCATGTTCGCAGTACTAATTCAGCTTTTTCGTGATCGTTTTCGCAGGTTTGAAAACAATCCGTATTGAGATCTTGCACAGGAAGTCTTGGAAAAGGACGGATAATCCCACTGTCATTAACCTGTTTTACTTGTCCAATCATCTAGCATTTTCTCGAACGTCATCTGTAGTTCTAGAAATTGCTCTCAAAGATTGCAAGACTGCTGATCCTTTGGGATTACCCTATTGTGAGTTAAATGTACTTTTGTTTAATTTACTGTTATCTCAGTTATCAGAATTACCGTGCTTCACACGTTTTGTATGCTTTTGCAGGTTACAATCTCAAGTTCCAACATTTGAAACCAATAGTGAAGTTTGTAACAGATTCATCCAAATGGGATTTACACGCTTGAGCTGAAGTGTGTTTTCTTAACATTCAGTTGTGACCTTGAATGCACAAATTTATACTGTTCCATACAGGGTACCTTTGACCTTTACACTTTAGACGTATCCAGTTTTCGCCACCGATCCACTCATCTCATTGTACGCGTAGCTTCCTCCAACCGATATCGAGCATTATTGTTTCTGTTTGTGTACATACCTACACAGCATAACTTACAAAGGTGTGGGGAATGAAATTCATACTTCTTAGTCTATCCCTATCGGCATATCATACTTTTGAGCACGAATAGTTTTTATTTGTGCTTATCAATCCAGTGCAACCTGTAGAAGTACAATGTTCTAAAACGTGACAATGGAGTAACTTCTTTACACTCACATGAACTCGAGAGAAGTTTTGAGGATCCCGGCCTCCTGAAAGCCGATCGCAATAATTGCGATTACCGTGCATCCACGGCAAATTTTTATAGTCGTTTTAAAACTAAATTTGTTAGCTGTAGAAAGAGATGCCTAAAGGAAAAATTCTGTGTTGAGTGGTGTAGTTAGTTTCAATACCTGGATTTACGAAATAGAATCGCAACATTTAACTTTTAAGTTCCCACCATAGACTGTACAAAAGGGGGAATATAGTTAGAAAGATGTCAAACTTTTGTTAGAGTTATCAGAATGTCTAATTTTTCCGTATCATTGACCGCTAAGGGAGGAGGTCAGGCACCACTGATGAATCCATTGGTGTGATTAGACGTTTAGCGAACGTGAAGAGTGGGGAATGAATAAAATGTATGTCAGTAGATGAAACAGAAACGTGTACTCTTCTACATGATTATTTACTTGTAACGACTTAACCTGTGGACGTTGGATAATTGTGTACCTGAGAGAACATGGATAAAGTATGTAAAGTAACTTAATAATTGATTTCATATAGACTGTAAAAATAAAAATATATACATATTTTATTGTTATAGTATAATTTTTGTAACTGTGAATATTCTTGTACGTTCTATTGTAGTAAACTGTAGATTCTGAGAGTGAGAGTAGTGTAACCCTTGAGTCAGCCCATAAAACATTTTAATTATTTTTTATGTGTAACTTATTTTTAATGTCTATATATACTTGAAATTGTGATGTCTAAATTCCACTCCTCCCAAGAGTGAGTGGTGTTTTGTGGCGTGGAGATTTGTTAGTGAAGAAAACATGTTAAAAGTGTTGTGACTTGTTACTCGGTGCTTTATTGTAAGTTTCCTGCTGTGGATGTATACGAGTGTCAATTAAAAGTAATGTTGCCACCACTTTACATTGTAACTACGATAGTAATAAACTGCAAGAATTTTTGTTTGTTCTCGATGCCGCCGTGTGCAGAAATTCGATTGCCTTGAGAAAGCATCAATACCAATGTCCAATTAGCATCTTAATCGGTTAGCGGCTTGGAGGTCAATGAATGCCAAAAATGTGACGCAAGCGTAAGATATATTCATTGTGTAATCCTTCGGGTTCCAAACTTTATTAACTGTTCACCGTACATACCACTTAAAACAGACGATAATAGAAGAAAGCACACTTACTAAAACCATGACGGAGAAGCAGGGAATAATAGGCTTACATTTGTATCAGTACCAACCTAAACTACAACTATGAAGTGAAAAACAGTACACAGCTTGTAAAACCTTTCCTTAAAAAATTATTTTTAAGTTTTCAAGAATGTCGCTACACCCGCTTGAATCCATTTAGCATGATCGCCGGATGAAGGGAGATCCAAACTACCAATGATGCGGTCTCTTGTCTCGTTGTAGTACAGTGGCACGGAGATCGTGTAGCCGCTCTTAGCCTTCTTTGCATCCTCCTGGACAATGAGAAAACGTGTAGTTTTGAAAGAGAAAAAACCGAATATGAAACACAAAAATCACACCAACGCAGAATAAGAAATCCTGACCTGCGGTAACCAAGTAATATAACAATCCGGAATCTTGATTATGGGAAGAGATTCCGAGCTGTTTTCAACTAGCTTCAAACCATCAAAGGAGCAGCCTTCCAGTAGAAGTCCCGTCAATTTGCATGAGATTCCTTTGTGACCCGAGTTTCTGTCCCAGGAACAAACAAACTCTAACTCGTCCATGGATACACCCAGTTTTCTGCGAAGGACATGATAGCAATTACGTTTTTATCCTGTATGCACAGGCATTCCACAAGCAAATTCGATTTAGAAAAGGACGTAGATTTTTACAAAAGCACACCTTGCACACTGTTGCTTAAATGCACCCAGGAACGTGTCCGGATTGAGCAAATCGGAGAGGTCCAATGGAGAATCAAAGAGGCTCTTCACCTTCTTATCCCACTCCATGATGGACAAGGCTCGGCGGACGAGTCCCTGGAGGTACACTGTGGGGTCTGGAGGACCTTCCCATTTCTTCAGCCATTCATCCGGAGTTTGACGCTGCAGGAGAGAGTCGCCCACCTCAAAAACTAGCGAGGATGGTGACGTGGCTCCCCTCACCGTCTTGCTTATCGCTCCCAAGTGACTGTGAATGAACTTGATCAACTTCATCACCGTGAAATACTCCAAACGGACGAATGCCTCAATGGGATCCGCATTGTTGAGGTCCAGTTGGAAATTTTGAGGTGTCTTCGACTGAAGAATTGTTGCAACGCTTGAGCCCTTTTTGCGTCCAATTCAAAACCCGTCATTGTACAATTAATATTTCAGCAGCCTATTTACATCTAGTTGAGCATTTCTCGTAGAAGAATAAGAACTGTGAAAGAGATCCAAATTCCTACCTGAACAAGTTTTTTCCACAGATTCAAAATGGGTGTCAATTCCCTGTACCAAATGGATCTGTCGTACCTAGCAGAGTCTGTGAAAGTCCTTGAGAGGGCTGAAATGCAATTAAAAAATAATAAAAATTTGAACACAATACTAAATACTGAATTCCTTAACATGTGAAGGCATTGATTGAGAAGGAGCAGCTGTTTACTCTTTAACTGGCTGATCACCTGGCTACTCACAACCCTTTGCCAGGATCTTTCAATGTTTCCAGGTAGTCCGAAGGCTGCAGGCTTATCGAATTCCGGCATAGAGTTGATCACATCTAAATAGTCCTAGAAAAGATCGCAAGACAAATCAATTATGGTACAACATACAGATATTACAATCGCTAATGAATGCCTCGGTCTGCCGGATAAATGGCTGGGCGAGATGATTATACCTGAGCTTTCGAAGTTGAAGGGATGCGAATGCCATTGCACACAGTTTTTCTTGGAGCCGTCCCGGTCAAAACGATGTCATTAAAATACTCGTCTAAATACGAGACCAAAACCCGGACATCATACACATTGTCAACTCTGCCTCCGTAAATGGCGTATTCGAATAGACCTCGCACGTACTGCCATTGGATATCTTTAGAGCCTGCGAAATCCGTGCATTAATCATTATCCATAGATATTGAACTACGTACTATTCATTATTGTTGTAGCAAGGTCAAGCTAAAAGGTCTATTGTTCTTACGGGATGATTTGAATATTTGATCCAGCACATCAGCGCCAGCACGAATGTCACTTTCATTGAACTCATAAAATTTACTCCAACCCTGTGGAATATATGTTCGCCTCTCTTGCACTACAGCATGGAAAATGGCGAGGATGAGCAAGGATTGGATCCGCAAAACATTTCCGTCCCCACTAACATAATCTTCAGACCAATTCCCATAAGTTTGTTGCAAGTTTTTCTTCAGCCCTTGGGGTGCCTTCACAGAAAAACAGGATTTAATTACGTCAAAAAAAAAAACCATCGTAATAACTAGTAACCATTAACTATATTCGCAAGAGCCCTACAAATAGTTGAATTAGATTATTTACCTCATACGCAATTTTCAAACAGGTTTGAGCTAAGACGGTAGGGAAGTCCTGGTGTGGCTCTGAGGTGAGCCACAATCGGAATTGTGCATTGGGCTGGAGCTTCTGTATTTCTTTCTCCAGGGAATCCAACCAATGAGTGACGAGATGAAGGTTCTTTAAACAAATCCATTGACCTTTCGCAGCCGCCTCGGTTATTTTTGCTATAATCATGTCCGCTTGACCTTGACCCATTGAAATCTGCGCCACAAAGGTCCATTATATTAGTTTCCTGAGTATAATTAGGGCAATGTTTGATTAAAGAGGTAGCTAGAAAAGGCCATTACCTCCACAAAATTAGTGACACCGACGCTGACTTGTGCCAGTTCTCGTAGTTCTTGGGATGGATCCGCTCCAGACTGCACTAACAACAAAATCGGTTCCTCTGCCTTCGTTTCCAGGTACACTTGACTCAGATTCATCGGGGGAGGGAATAAGTATCTCCTTCCTGGGTAGTCATAAGCGGTTATTTTGTACAATCCTCCATGCTAAAATTGTTGTTCATTGGTCTGTGATAAACTGTTGGATCTTACCTAGGGCGTAACGGGCAAAATTCGTCATTGCTGTGTGCAATCTGTCCGGTCTGAGGGTTTGGATGATCATGAGGATTTGGAATGCGGAGCTATTTTCCTTGACCCCTTGTGGCAGATGCTCCTCACACTCGTTGCTGGCGTAAAATTCCTGCCACATCCCCTCATTGGCAAACATTAGCTTTTCGTAGAGGTGAGGGAAGGCAGTTTTGAGGACCAAAACCGCGATTTTCCGGTCGTCATTGATCCAAGGAGGCATCTCCGCCCGAAAGGAATTCAGGGATTCCGCATTCATATCAGTTACCAGCTGACCCGTGAAAGCCTCCCATTCCTGCAATTATATTTAGTTCCATTCATTTTCTGACGGTACAGGCACAACAATACAATCTTGATGAGATCATCAATGTGTCATCTGTTTACATTCTCGCTGAAGAGTTTCCCATGCATGGAGTGTGACATGCTCATGGCGAAAGCCACACGGTCTTCTTTGAACAAACACCGACAGACGTAGTCGAAGACGGTATTCTCCAGCTCCTGTTGCAGACTTCCTATGCGTGCCTCCGTTGAAGATGATTTCTGTGAATTGTTCAAGTTTGTCAAGTCACCATCAATTTACAAATAAGCCGGGCATTAACCGAGGAAATGTGTACTTGTATTTTAAAAAGACTTTTTACTCACATTAGGAGCTTTGAGAGTCTTCACGAATAAACTGATGAAGCTACTCAAGGAGAACTGGTAGGCCTTGTTCAGTTTGGCCAAGTCCAGGAGAGCAAAATAATTGCGACTGCCAAACTCGGCCAGTGGGAGGTAGACGTTGATCTCTTGATTCAATGAAGCCTCCAATTTACTTTGTTCTGCCAGGGACGTCTCGATCTTAATGGAATTCTCTTTGGTTCGGTTCAATGAATTGAGCAGCTCCTGCGTCACGCAATAATTAACATTCAAGTTAAATCAATTAAAACAATATTTGATCCCATTTAAAATTAAATGGGGAAGCGAGTGTTTTACTTGATTCTCCAGAATGTTGCCCTGAGCATTAGCTAATTCCAAGAGTAAATTGTCACCCATCTCGGACAATTGCATCTTCATGTCCTCAACATTTTTCAGTAATTCCGTGTTCTTTTCTCTCAAGTCCGGTTTCTCAATCTCCAGGATATTTGTCATGAGCTGCATTCCAAGAAAGGAAGGACAAGGTCAATATTAGTGCTACCGTGTGTACAATAGGACCTACTTATAGAAGCGAAAGCTTAAGTCACCTGGCTCGTCAATCCGGCCTTGGTCGTGGTGAAATTGACAACGGTAATGACGGAGGCAGCATCAGGCGGGATCTTCGGTGCGGGATTTCTCGTCACCATGAAAATGCGGAAAGTCGGACTCATGTCCACGAATTTATCTCCGATTTGTACCATTTCCCTCGTGCCTTGACACATGACGTCCCCCCTCAGAATTGGGACCAGGATCGGCTCTATCACGTCCGCCTCGGTGACGACCAAAACTTTTCCGAATCTATACAACACAATTATTATCGTGACATTTAAAACCCCATGTTCACTTCTTCAGCATTTGCGGTGATAGAAATAAGTGACAACCTAACGGCTAGCTCCAATTCATGGGGGAATTTGGAATCGTGTAAGCTGACGGTTACTAATGGCCGATTCTGCTCCATGGACGCTCTCAGCCATCCCACGGCTCTGCTGGTGGGATCGATCAAAAAAGGTCGTAAGGTGGTCTGCAAAGAAACAAGTGTTTGTCCGTTTGAAAAGTCTGCTTTTTTAATATATGTACAACGCCAAACTCAATAGCAAGGCGGATCACATCCTTACCCCTGGCTGACCATCCGTAAGCTTGAAAAAGTAAGTGTGGAAAATATTTTATTTAATTTTCCTTATGAGATAAATTTATTTGATAAGTATTTATAAAGGTAAAAGGAAGGGCAGCATAGGAATTCATACCTCATTAATTATCAGTCCATTTTCAAGTGACAGCCTGTCAGAGGGCAAGCCCAAGCCCTGCCAGGATCTCAACTGTTTCTCAGTGGACAAGAAATCCAGGAGACTGAAGGCACCTCCAGATTTGAGGCTCCCCGACCAAAGGTCAATGAATCGTTCCCGGACCTCCTCCGGAGCCTCCGAGAGGTATGTGATGAAACCTGCTGCCAGGAGGGTTTTAGTGGGCAAGCGTTTCAAATCCTCGCCATACTCTTGCAGCCGCTTGCTCCACCTGGTGAACTCATCCTCCAGTTTGCCCACCAAGCCCTCGGCGGCAACCAACGTGTCCTTGGCCTTTGCCAACCGAATTTCTACCTCCGCTGCTTCCTTCGTGAATTGATTCAGATTCGCCTTCAGCTTCTCCACCCGCTTGTCGACGTCCAGAAGCTCGGAACTCAGCTGACCTAACTGGTCCTCAGCCGCCATTAAACCCCTGAATTAATTTGGTTCATTATACCACCGATTGATAGGATTTAGACGCATTTCATTGCAACATTTAATTTCTGCATTTAATTCTAATTAGTTATCTTACTGTTTAAGTAGCTTCTGCTGTCTTTCCAAAGGCTCTATTTTCTCTAGTGCCCGAGAATACTTGACATTGGCCAGAACCCAGGAGGCTAAAGGAGCAGCTGCGGCGGACGCTCTCTTGGCTGCATGCTCCGTGAAGGAATCTGGACGTTCTTGCAATAACTTTTCCACGGAGTCACGGTCTTTCTTGCTAATTTTCCTCGCGTCAAAGTTCCTGTAAATTAATTTTTAGTTGCTTTTTGGAACAACACAATCCTAGGGGATTCATAGAAATGTTTACCTAATTTCTTCTTTCACTCCCCGCTGAGACAAAAACAATTTCATGCTATTCCATGACATGTCCATGATGCCCATGAGTCGAAGGACAGCTTCTAAGATGTCTCGAATCACTTCCGGAGGAGCTCGGAGGGAACGAATCTCGGAAATGGCCTCGTTTTTAATGCTCCCCACCGACGCCTGTGCTTTCTTCACTTCCGGTTCAATGCCAGCCAATTCCACGTCAATGGCCTTTTTCCTAAAATAAGTCAATTATAATAATTATGATGCGGGAATTTTTCGGATAATCTTCCTTCTGCATTTATAACAAAAATTCCACAAAAAAGTGAGTTTTACTTCTGCTCCAAAGTTTCATTTTCCTTCTCCGTCTTCTCCCTCAGACTCTGTACTTCTCCCCGCTGTTGATTGGCATTCCGCATCGTCTCCGTGATTAATTCCAAGGCTTTATTAGCCTCGGACTGTTTTTTGGCAAGAACAATCTCCTGCTCAGCCGCGTCCTTTTTCAGCTTTTCTACAACTTCCTTGGCGTCAGATAATTTTGTTACACCCGCCTGAAAAATAAATGGAGGGCATCTTTAATTTGCTGCCGGCTGCCGTTTCCATCATGCTCAGGATTGAATTCGCAAAAATGCGCCCAACACATTACCGTCAGCCGAGACATCTGTTCCGAGATGTGCTTGATCCTCTGCGTGAACAAGTTGGCATAATTATGAATGAGGGCAAAATATCTGCGAGGAGAGGTCATGCCCGTGTCCAGAGATTCGTAAATAAGATGGAAACCCTTCATAAATACTTCATTGGCCGCCTTCTTTGCTTCCTTCATCGCTGTGGACTCCACCTCAGCCTTTGTGTGGTAATATCTGTAGACATTGCACATTTAATTAGAAAAAAGATACGTATGTAGTAATTATGTTCATTAGATGTATGATTAGCGTATTACTTGTCAATGATCAATGCCGGGATAATGCAAAGACTTTGAGTGCTCCACACGTCAATCCAAGAGAAGAAACACTGCTTGTAAATGGCGGGGTTACTCTCACAATTCCGGAGGAAGTTTTCGTTGGTGAAGTCCATGAGCAAAACGATTCGGAGGAGTTGCTTCACCCGACCGGCAAAGTAATTGTACAGGGATGAAGTGTGGCCTTCTAAGGAGGCCGCCTCTCTCAAAGGGGAAATAATACTGTCCAGCTCCTCCGGCGTGTACAAGCCCGGCACCTGATTCAGTGTCACAAACATTATTTAAGGTTTATTCCTTCTTAATGAACACTGAGAGCAAAATGAATTTAATTCATTTAAAAATGAACTTACTTCTCCCGAGGACAAAAGACTATTGAGCATGTCCAGGAACATGACATCCACCAGTTGGAAATCCTCAATGACGAAGTAAATCTTATTTCCTTCCACAGCGGACATCTGAATGGCCGTTTTGAGGTCCACCTTGAAATTCTTGATCCCATAGTTTCTGCCCACCTTCAACGTGAACGGGGTGGCACTGTGAAGAGCGGACACGATGGACACAGCACTCCTCCGTCCGACCCCGCAACGACCCGCCAAAACCATGCAGCCATGACGGGCTGACAGGGCTCGGTCAAAGTTGGCCACGTTCTGGATGACCTCCGGGAAGATGACCAGGTTGAGGGTGCGATATTCCCGGCCGAAGATATTCAGGCCTCTTTCCACCAAACTCACCATCTCTTCCTCCGTGACTTTCCCCAAACTGGATTGACTGGATTTGGCCACTTTACTTTCCCCATCCCCTGCATTGACCCCTCGGGTGAAGTCGCTCATGTAGTAGCACGCTGTGGATCACATAGAACATATTTACAACCGCGTGTTAGGATGCTTTAATAAGTATTTTTAGAATACACCATTACAAAACATATTATTATCAATATATTATTAAAACATTAATACGATTAATATATCACGTACTTTCTAGCTTTTCCATCATGTTGGGAATGTTCCACTCTTCCGCAACCAGTACATTCAGGGCTTTATCAAAATTTTCCTTCTCTTTATTCGTAACCAATTTGTCCCGGAACATTCGACACGTTTCGTAAGTCCAAGCCTGTATTAAGGAGGCATAGGCTTAACAATGCTATTTCACTTGCACGCCTTTTTATTTGGAAATTAGGCATAGGCGTTAAAAATTATTTCACTGTTCATTTACGCCTGTTTATTTCATTTTATGGCCAGGTTTGACTTGCCTCAATAATTTCATTGCCCTGCTCATCCTCATCGTTGAATTCGTAGCGCATGAGGCCCATGATCCACTTGGTGAGGTCCCTGGGCGTGAATTGGTAATGTGCTTGGTTGGAGCCTTTGAACATTGTCTTCATGCTCTCATAGAACTGAATGGTGGACTTGGACAGCCGCTCAATAATACTCCCATTCGCGTGCATCTTGTGAGAAGGATATCTTAGCTTGAGGAAGACGCGCATGTAGCTCCGGCAAATGGTTCCTAATTGTGACCGCAGTAAGTCACTTTGCATGGAAACAAAAGAAGAAATGATTAGTGGGCCTTCAAATATATTTAGTATTTATTGTATTTACTATTTATTCCCTCATTCTTACCCCATTGATCCCATGCGGATGATGGAAGTAAATCTAGGGCTGAGGGCATACTTGGCACGGGACACTCCCGGGTTGATACTGGCTACAATCTGGAGTCCTTCGATCCCCACCCATTCCAAGTTGGAGTCGTAGAAACCCTTGTAACTGACCAGCTGCTGGAGGAACTCCACTAACTGACACGTCCCCCATTTGTCCGGCTTCACCAAATTCAAGTCTTTAAAGTACAGAATTAGCCTCTCTCCATCTTTGGATTTGTAGACGCGGCCCGAGTTGGTGGAAATCGTAATGCAGTACTAAAGCATGAGTTTTAAAACTGATTAATTAAATTATTTAATGCTTTACGTAAAAGCGGATGCCTTAAATTAAATTAAACGTAAATTGCGTTGCCAGAATTTGTTCGGTAAAGCTCTCACCTGAGTCAATTTTTGAAGAACATGCTGCGGAGAGACTAAACCAGAACAATGAATGACGGCGACTTCCGTGGATCGTAGCTGGGAGAATGCATATTCCAGGATCATTCTGCAATTTCGTTAATGTATCAGCGTACAGATATACGTGGATGTAATTTCAGATTTAATTGTATATAGAAACAAAAATATTAATCCAAAAACTGACGATTTTCCACAGCCTTCTGGTCCGACGAGGAGAAAGGACTCGTGGCTCTCCAGCCAAGGCCTGACCAAGTCCATCACTTGCTTCACATCCGTCGTGGGAACCAACGGAGGATTCTCCAGAGAGTATTGCTCCGAGAATTCCAAGGCTTCATCCTGAAATACTTCAATGGACATCGTCTGGACGTTGTAGTACAGATTGAGCAAATTCCACTCTTTTGGCACGTTCAATGCCGTCCAGGACAAAACCTTTATGTTTCAACAATTTTTTTTTTAAATATTCACGCACAGTATAGAAATAATGTCATCATATAGCATGTATGTATTATAGAGCACCTGGGAAGCAAATTCCATACTGGCGTTTCTAGACAGGTGACCTGTGAAGCCTCGAATCATGGCTACGGCCATTTGTGGCACGCTTTTTACCCCTCGCAACTGTGATAGAGCGTTTCGAACGATGCTCACAAGCGGGAGCTGGACAATGACATCATATTGAGGTTGCACCCAGGCAATTGCCTTGTGCAAATAGTCGTCAATTAATTGAGCAATCGTTGCTCTATCCGCCTCTTCCACTTGCTCCGTCAACCAAGTGGAAATTATCCCTTTAATGTCAGCGTCTTCCTCACTGCAGTTTTTTAAACATTATTTTGTATGTTTTGGTATTAAGATGAAGTATACTAGCAATACATACGAATGGCTTTGTAAATTCAGGATTAACCTCATGAGAATCATCCCCATCCTAGAAATGGTCGCAGGCGATGCGTAGCTCAGATCATGCGTCTCGAAAATAAAGTTAACATTGGAGCCGAACTTGATTCTCCAGCCAGAGGGCAAGGTCAAGAGTCGATTGTCGTCCAGTACTGAATTGAGTGACTCCACCCATTCCGGATCAATGTCACCGTCACAAATTATCCAGGATGTAATATCTGAAATTGTTGAAACAATCTTTTAAGTCGGCCATACAAAAAATTTACTTATTCAGACAATGTCCTTTGACCGGAGTCAGGAGGAGAATATAAAATGGGGAATTGTGAGACTCACCTGAGGGCTCCGAATACACTTGTTGAGCCTTGAGTGTGAGAACGCCGTCCGTCCATTGCCGGGTGTCCAAATTAATCTGGCCCAGCAATTGTGTTCTGGAGATGGACTTTGGATTGATGAAATGTGTCTTGATTTTTAAGCCCATTCGGAGCAAAGCCTGTGTATTTCCGAGGATTAAATTACGACTAAATGCATACCAGGATAAAGATAAGGGTTTACTTTTCTACGGTGACCTTTACAGGGGTCACCGTATATTTAAATGTAACTCACGTTCTTAAGGAGTGTGACAATTGTGGACTTGCCACAGCAGGACGGCCCCACAATGACCACACCCATGCGTTGCTGGAGCTGCTCAAATAATTCCAGGCATTTCTTCACTTGATTCTCATTGACGGTCAAGTTCATCTCCTCACACACGCCCCTTACACTTTGAGCCAGGTCCTGGTGACCCAAGTCTTTGAATGTGACCGAGGGGAATACATCCTTGATGAGATGGTCAAAGCGGAAGCAGTCGGAGTAGGTGAGTTTGGGCAAAGTGTTCAGTCTGAGGGTGGCCACGACAATGTCGGACTCATCCTCTTCGGACACCATCTGATGATCTTGCTTGTACTCCTTCAGGGCCGTCCCGCACCCTTTGAGCACCGTCTTCAAGGCTCGCAACCCCCAATCATAATGTGTTTGCGGTGTCAGCAGTTTCGAGGATAATTTGAAAATCTCTACCAGCTTCCTCCCAATCTTCTTGGCATTCTTGAAGCCTTCCGTGTACAGAATGACTTCCGCAATGAGCTCATTGTCCGGCTGGGACATGACCACCGGCCGGAAGAGCTGCTTCAAGTTGTCGGGCAATTTGTTTCTCCCGCCGTAACCTTTGCCCGCAGGGTTGAGGGTCACGAAGATCCCGGCGTTTGAATCAATTGTCACCGTCTCGTCCATCAGCTGGACCGTGCTCGCGCCGGACTTTAAAGCGATTTGAATCGGCTGAATTTGCATGGACACCGCCGACAGCGTGGCCCCTTCTAAGCGATTGACCTGCGAGTGAACATTCATTATATTTTATTACGAGCATTATCAATTTTTGTACAAAACGAATAAGTATTTTTATAAAAAATATTATTTGAAACCAAATTGAAAAAGGGTCAATGACCTCATCAAAACAACCCCAGGCTCCACATTTCACAAGTCCAACAAAAATTCTGCCCATGGCTTTCACGTCAATCCCCTGCAAAACATTTTTAAAAAATCAGAATTTAAATTCAAAATTCAGAATTTTAAGTCTAATGAGCTTTGAAATAACTCACAAATTATGTAATATGAATGGGGACATAAATGTGGATAAATAACTGACCTCATCACAGTTAAATACGAGCACCTGTCGGCCCACGAGACTCCCAAGGGCTTTCACGGATTCTGTTTTACCCGTGCCGGCTGGGCCATAAGGATTCCCACCCAAGCCCATTCGCATGCCCTAAAAGGGAATATTGTACACCACTTCAAAATTAAAATAATTATTAAATAATAAATAATGTTATTTACAAATCTTTGTCTTGCCTGTGTGAGCGTTAAGTAGCACTTATCAGTTAAGGGTGTGTGGACGAGCTTTGGAGCATTCCCTTGATATTCATATGAGTAGACGAATTCGGCGTCGGCCATTTTGACAATTCCAGACCCATCATCTCGGAGATAAAACCTGGAAATAATTAGAAGGAGCCATAAAAACAATTCTTCGAGGGACTCGTCTATGAACAATAAAAAAAAGGGATCAACCTCAATTGTTTCTGCCAACTCCATTCATTGACATTCTTGACGTGCTCGTTGATGAGGAATTCGACGACGCTAATATTGTGGATGGTGTCCAGGATCAAGTCCTTGTACTTGAGTTCCAGTACTTTGGGATTCTTATGTGAATCCGGAATCTTCACATTTGTGTAGGTGTCCAGCTCCGTGTGGAGTTTTTTGTGGAGACTCTGGAGTGAGTTGGAACGAATGGCTTCTTCCGCCTGATCACAAAATTGGATGGAGTTGCAGAGGGTGAGGATTTGCGCGGGGTATTTGTCCGGGTCCCCCGACGAGTTTTCGGTTTTTTTGCTCTCCGCAATACAATCCAAGAGATTGGACTTGAGCGTGTACTTCATCTCATTGGCTAATTCACTCAGCCATTCCTACACAATCATATTTTGTTTGTTGGAGGATTTAAAGTAAAGCCTATTTGAGATTTGAGATGTGCAATTCTTACCTCCACGTTGGGACTGATTTTCACTTTGGACTTGAGAGGAACCACCTCCTCTTCCACGGACTTCATAGCCATGATGTGCTGGTAGTCCTCATCAAATTCCACGTTAAAAATACCCGCAAATAACTTCTTCAGATGCGCTTGTATCACACTCGGCTTGGTGGACTGACCCAAAATCTCCAACAGGTCATCATCGCCCAGGAAATAGAATCGGGGGAAACCAGATCGCTTCGTCTTTTATACAAAACAAATAAATTGTGAAGCAATTGTCTTTTAAATTAGTGCATCAGAGTCCACCCAAATATGATCAGTCAATTGATTACCTCCAAAAATTCATTTAAGCTATTTTGACACCGGGACAGTTGATCTACAAGCATGTTGAGGCGATTTCGAATGCCTTGGATCTTTCCCAGACTGACGACTCTGGAGTCAATGCCAATAGCATCCATGATCCCCCGGTACTCCTCGTTAATCCGACGGAATCGCTGTTGCTCAGTCTCCAGCACGCCCTGGCTAAAGATGGGCTCCAAGTAGATCCATCGACGCTGGACTTTGCTCAGGTTCTCAATGTACTCATCCAAATCTGCCAGACGAGTTTCCCACACGGAGATTCGATCCGCGAAGTGACTGTAAAATGGAGAAGTCCGGATGGATTGGAGGAGACTCTGATTATCTCCGATCTTGTAAATAAATGTCAACAGAAATATTTATTAGCACGGACTGAGCATGCTGGACTTCATTCGTCGTATTTTCGTTCTTTTTTTTACCTTATTTTGAAGGGATTTGAAATCCTGGATGACGTGGACCGTTTTCTTGTGGGCATCCGTGTGCTCCGCCAAATCGAACTTAGCCTCGATCTCCCATGCATCCAACTCGTTTAAGGCCTGCCTCACCGTAATCTCTCCCGTCGCACGGACGTTTAATTCCTGTCGAATTCCAAAATACAGTTTTATCATGAAAACTCTACATCGGAAAATAAATCTGATAAAATCCAATAAAATAAATCCGATAAATCCTGATAAAGGCATTCTGCATATGGTATAATGCATTTATCCGGCTAAATAATCCGTTTAAAATTTAAAAAAGTTACTTCTAAACACGAATAGGAAAAAAGATAAAACCTGAATCTCCTTCAAATGATCATCAAGATGATGCCGAGATTGAAGAAAATCGCCGAGCTTAAGAAGGCCCAGAGGCTTGGAGGTCATTTTGAGGATGCTAAAGAGCTCGTACCAATGCTTTTCCGTGAAAGAATCCCCGCGGATGTACTTCATATTTAGGATAAATGCCTACGGAGATTTTGTTTTTATAAAAATATAAATACATGAATGTATACACAAATTCGGGATAATATCAGTGAGAAATGAGTTTTTGTGATTTTTTTTGGTTGGACAACCTTGTAGGTTTCAACGTCTTTGAGGATCTTGATGATGACATTGGTCTTGGGTTGATTTCTGAACTCAGCATCCCATTTGATGAGGAACTCCTCGAATCTCTGTGGCCTGGTGCGGAAGACAATCCAATCCTCTTCTTCGTACTCCTTCAGTCCCACCTTGAACTCTTCCAACTGAATCCAAGTACTTTCCACCTTCTTCACGTCCTCCTCAATCTCATCCGCAATGGGGAAATCCGTGTCTTCGATCCCGAGGTTTATGCAAGATTCCCTTTGGACAAGTATATGAAAAATGAATTATTCCTCTTCCTCAGAAACTGACCAAGACAAAAAAAAATGTTCTTACAGTAGCTTGGATCTCCTCGTCACAATGATGTTCCACTCCTCCCGTTTTTCATGGATGAACTTGATGACGTCGTCCACCTTCACATTCCCCGACTCCAGCTCGCCCTCCTTCGGCTTCAGCTCATCCCACCGGATTTTGAAGACTTGTGCCTCTTCGTTCACGGACTTGAGCTGTTGCTCCAGATTTCCCTTGATCGTCTCCACCTGCCTCCCCACCAGGAACTGATGATTTTCGAAGAGGGAGAGAAAGTTTTCCCACAGCCCTTTGATCCGACTCAAATCTGTCCGGTCCTTCGTCCACGTGGCCAAGCACTTGTTCTTCTTGTCAATGGACTCCAACAAATGGCGGATATCCGGGATTTCCTTCCCCAACTCTTCCTCCAAGGCATTCGCCACCGCGATCTCCTCCACCGTCGACGGCTGAATTCGGAGCTTGTCGATGGCGTCGTTGAGGAATGTCTCCGCCGTCGCCATTTCCTGGATGATGGAATTCTGGAGGAGAGTCACGAGCACTTCCCAGTACTTACGATTTAGCAGCTCTATTTCAAACCGAAGAACGGCAAAACTGATCACGAAACAACCAATACGTTCGTCAGCTCTGAAAGAAATAAACATTCATTATTTATAAATCTGGCTATTTTCAGTTGTAGCTAAATTTTAACGGCGTTTAGTGGTTGACAAAACCGGAAATTGTAAATAAAACGGTGAAATTACGTGGGGAGCCGGGACACCTCCTGGCCTTTGGCCTTGGAAGTCTTAAAATTGCGGTCCCAATCCTCCCAAGTGATGAGACACTCCTTGCTGAGGGCATCAATGTCCGCCGAGCCCAATGCGACCCAATCTTCGAAGCGATTCTTGGTACCCGCCACCTTGGTCATACACAACTCCGCATCTTTGTACAGCTTCTCAAAACGATGGCAATTCCTGCATGGTACAAAATCACATTTTTTTTAAGACGGCGAATGGGACCGGGTCAACGCATTTGGACGAAAAACGCATTGTAAATAATCAAAATAATGCCAGCAAAGGTGTAAATGATTACCTCTGAACAATAATGCCAAAGATAAGCTCGTCTGGATTTTGATCTGTCACTCCTCGGAATTGTTTGGGGACCATGAGAAATCTTTTGAGGTTGGTGTAATACTTCATCCGAGCTTCCTCGAGAGGAGGCTTGAACTGGAGCTTTTGCTGACGGTACACGAGCTCCAAGTGAATCTCCGGGAGGGACTCATGGACCTTGACCATCCCTTGCAGGTACTTGATCTCCAGCACTTTGTACAGCTGACGATCCCAGTGACTTTCCCAACTTTTCATGTTTTTGAACCCCTAAAAATCCGTATTATTAGTTTTCCTTCTTAAACTATGTATTAAATTATTTATTAAATTATTCTTAAATTAATATCAATGAATTGTATTTTTTTACCTGATCTTGAACTTGGGTGAAAATCTGTCGGATCTCTTGCATCGTGTTCTTCCACTTCTGTTGTTGCCGAACCAGATCCGTGTCAAACAAACCTTTAACCTGTAAAAATTAAATTTCGAGGAATTATTTACACGTGCACGTATTTTTTTAATTCCCTTGAAACTTAATTTATCTGTTTTTAAATGTGAATCAGCACCTTGTCCTTCACTTGAATGTGATATTGAGAGAGGAGATTGTTTTGTTTGCCGAGGATCGTGACTAAATTCTTGAGACTGGAACTGTACTGCTCCACTTGATCGGCTTCATCCCAAGTAATCCCATTTTGGGACTGCACCATTTTGGACAAGGTCACGGCTGCCTCCAACATCATGGGTCTTTGCGAGGGAATCATCCGGTCCCCAATTGTATTGTGGAAGCTAGCAATTTGATCCAGCTCTTTGGCCTGTTTGAGGAACTTCTTGGCTTCCACGACTGCATCCTGGATTTCTCGGGTGATGCGGAAGCCCATTGTGGCCAGTTGCTGGGCCTCGTCAATCAAATTCACTAACTTCGGATTGTACGTCACTTCCATGAGGCGACCATCACTGAACTCGATCACAGCATCTGCTTTCCTTAAACTGAAAACAAGCCAGATGAATTTACACATAATTGCGGTTATTTGTCCAAATTAATTCTGACGTGCAGAACTCCAGCAAAATTCTTACTTGAGATCATTATTAGAAATAGCCTCATTCACTTGGTTTAGCCAGGTATTGTACACTTGATTTTCAAAAGTCTCAATTTCTTGCTTAATTGGGGTCAATTGATTAGAGAGGTCTTCGAAGCCACTCAAATCCTTCAAAACCGCCTGCGCTACATCCTCAACATCATTCACCTGTGTAAATAACAGAAAATTGTAAAAAAACATGCACTGCCCAAAATTTCCTCCGTCCTTCTAAAATGTACATTTAAAGAGCAACTTCGCACCCTGTACAAGGCCTTCCTGGCATAGTAAATACTTGCAACGGTGGGGGATACATTGGATGAGACGGTGATGTCGGACACTTTCTTCTCCGAAAATTCAGTCTTTAATTTTTCCGTCACTTTGATGAGCTTGGCCAGCAGCTGCTCTCGATTCGTCATCACAGCTTGAGCTACCTTCGGACGCATGATCAGCTCCTTGTAGCGCTTGTATTCCGCCAGGAGCTGTGAGATTCCGCAAAAGACGTGAGCATCCAGTTTTTCCCTTGGCATTACCTCCGGTTTTTAACAGAGAATACTTTTTGAATAATAATAATCCGAACCTGAAATGCATTGGCTTCCACATTCAACTTAGCCAGAAGTCGATTGGATATAGATGCTTCTGCAGGTACAATTAATTTCTCGAATTTCTCCACCGCGTGCTTCCACAGTGGCTCAGTGTACACGTTGTAGAAAATTGGATTGATGCCTACATGTTATTTTTGCTTATTAGTGTTTTTTTTTTTTACTTTTATCTAGAAAGTTATAGAAATAGCCGAATTGTACCGTTAAAGGGCGCAAAGCACTTTTTTGGATGAAGGACATCCACATCGCTGAGGGACACGAGACTCACGAGTTGCTTGTGGACGGAGCGGATCCGGAGGATCTCCCGGAGACGTTCAGTGTAACTGGCCGTGAGCGGAGGCGTGTACTCGCCCCTGTGAAATTGGCGGGTGGCATCACTTGGCCATAACATTCCCGTCAGGTTGTGACAGACGTCAATGTATTTCTCACACATGGTCATTCCCTGGGCAATTAAATCATCCCATAATTTAGCATATTACGCCCAAATGAGATCCCTGAAATCATGTAATATTCCAAAATAATTACAAAAGGATAAGCGCTCACCCAAATGAGATCTTTTTCCAAGTCATTGAATGGAGTATCCCAGAGATTCAGTGATTTGAGAGCAGATTGTACTAATAGCACGATTTCATTTCCTGCAACCAATCCACTTTAATTTCATTTGCTCCTGTTGACATGTGATTTAGAAAAAATGGAGGAGCAACCTACCCACAATATCCAGCAAATGAATCATTCGACTTTCCGGGTAGTATTTCTCCCCCATCTTCCATATGTCATCCAAACAATTGAGGATTGTCCCGAAAATCTGTGTCCCTGATGACCAATCTGTGATGCTCCTAAAATTCAAGGGAGTATTCGACACATAAATTTTTAAATTACAGCTTAAATCAATTTGAACACGTTCTCCAAATATTCTGGAGAAATTAAGCAAAAAGTGATGGATCTTACCGAAGCTCTTTGTCAATAGAATCTACGAGGTTGAATATCCAGGCGGCAATTTCCTTCTCATTTGCATTGCGGGCATAAGTGGGAGCCGTGGACCACACAGCTTTCTCCTCCGACATGTTCGTTATTCCTATTGCAAATTCGCCAATCAATATTCCACAACAATGATAAATAATGGAGCAAAATGCTGGAGAATGACAAAGTACTCCAGAAAAACTTTGGAGCCTGCCAACGGTGATAATCATTTTAATCGCATTATGCTAATTTCCTTTGAGGCACCGACACCGCAAAAATGGCGTCCTATAGACCGACCACATAGATTTGCATAATGTGATTAAAGTGATTTTCACCGATGTCAGGCTCCAAAGTTTTTCTGGAGTACGTACCTTTAGGCTTCCCCACATTCGTTGCTTGCCGTGACTGGATATCCGCATTCAACGCCTGCTCCAGCTTCATCACCGGATCCTGTAGCTTGTGGTCCACATTTTTACTAGCCTTGGAGTTCTGTGTTCAAGTTATTTATTCTGTTAGTTGCATCATCAACAAAGAGAATGAATGTCGGGTGAGTTTCAAGAATTGAATGAGAAAGAAACCTTGAAGAATCCGGGGATGAATGTCTTTTTGAGGAGGAGATACAGGGTGCTGGTGGGGGACTCGATCATGGTGATGGTCCCGACGCTCTTGTGGATATTCTCGGGGGTGATACTCTCATTATTTCTCTTGTAAAAGACCAGGACGCTCTCGTCCTCCTCCTCCAGGTTCGCCTTGTTGTCCAGCACGACCTCCCCCGTCTGGGGGGTGATCCTGGCCGTGAGCAAGGCCGCCGTGGGGTCATCCAAGAAGCTGGTGAGCTCCTCATTCTCGTGCAAATTATCCAACTCCTCCACCGGCTTCGTATAGTAGCTCCCTGGAGGGAATCATTCAGTTTTTCGAATTATTTCCATCAGTTAGCATTGTCAATAATTTAATAACATCCATTGGAGTTATGCGACAGAGCCTAAAACGTTATTTTTTCAATTTCTCAAATTATTACTAATGGATTTGTACTGGAAAGCATGGCATTTTAATTTTTGAAAATGTCCGTTTTGTACAATTTCCGTGTTTTTAGTGCATATTAGCGACGCATTTGAACAATTGCGGAAATTGAGTAATTACGGGAATTGAGTATTGCAATTGGGCCTTTAAATGATGGAGGTGAGAAGTATTTTTAGGGGAAGGATCGATGAGGGTAACAAAAGATTCATGCTTTCAAGTGTTTCCAGTGTGCTCGGAGGAAAGCCAGTGCGTAGCAACGTTGTTTGTTATGACAACGGCCCGTCACACATTCACCGCACGGAA
The DNA here is from genome assembly GCA_034698585.1 of Disparrhopalites patrizii. Classification (NCBI taxonomy): domain Eukaryota; kingdom Metazoa; phylum Arthropoda; class Collembola; order Symphypleona; family Sminthuridae; genus Disparrhopalites; species Disparrhopalites patrizii. The sequence goes on from JAQGBT010000097.1 coordinate 76,518, forward strand.
GTGTACTGTGCTATGCACGGGGAAATTGATTTCCTTGAGCACAAATAACAAACTCCACGGAATTTTTCGACTTTTTCTTGCATAAATTGTAAATCTGTTGTAAAGATGAAAAACTCACCAATCAAGGAAGTAATGAAGAGCTTCCTCACATCCACCACACCATTGTTATCACCACTCATCCCGTCCACGGAGAGAAGAGACAATGAGGAGGTTGCTACCTTAATCCTTTCCCTTGATTTGTATTTGGACAAACTCCCTGGTTTCTCTCTTGTGTCCGAAGCTTGGAAGTTGGTGGCTGCTCGCAGCCGACTAAAGCCCGTGTCAGTCCATTGGGCTTCTTCGTCCTTCCATGTCTTCGGCTTTCCCCCACTCTGCCCTTTCCCTTTCTTCCCCTTTACTTCTCGTCTCAGTATTACGACACTCGCCTCTTATTCCTTATTCACTGAAATAGTCCGTGTTTATTTATTGCTACTATGCATAAGCCCGCTGTCACATTTGGCTGGGAAAACGTTTGAGCGCTACGATTACGAGGCTTTATTGGTCCTGGACGAGGAACTTTACTTCCTTTGCAGGTTGGCTGGGCATGTGATATCTTTTAATGGGTCAAATTTGACGCTTCAATAGAGTCATTCCATGTGTGTACCTTATTTATCGGGGAAGTTTTTTTTTGTAGGAAATGTGTGGATAGTTTCGTATTATTGAGGAAATTATAATTTCTACTTTCTGCAAGAATTCAGCTTCATCAAGTAATTCATGTCCGCATTTACACAATGAGCATGGAAGGCTTTGTCACCAGGGGGATGCCCGCTACCAAAAAGGGATGCACTTTGCGTAGATAAAAGGTTTTATTAAAAGCAGTATCCTATGTACTGCACAAAAGCCTGTATGACGATCCGCAATTTTTGGATCTCGGTAATGAGTAATTGTTAATTATTGCAGAAGCTGTTTTCTCCTGAGTAATGGCTAATTGTTAATTGATTCATTAGTATTTATGACATGAGTTGGTAATTAAAAGGCTAGTAGGCCTATCGAAATATAATTAGTTATTAATTACAAAAATAATTACCGATTCAATAAAACTGGGATTACGGATTACATTTATAAAAATTTAATACAGTTGTCAAAACCCCTAAAAACTCATTTACGGATTACGTAATCCGAATCCGTAATCCAAAAAATTAAAAAAAAAAAAAAGTAATCCGTAATCCCTGAAAAAATATACCAGCATGTAATCCGTAATCCAACTGAATTCGGTGGCTTGGATTATTGGATTACGGCTCCTCGGCAAAGAAAGCATTCGTCTTCAATTTTTACAAAGACAGTTTATATTCAATAGCTGTAAGACTTGTATATGTATTTTGGAAATCTAACAGCATTTGAAACATCTTTGTTTGAATTTTCTCCTGTATCAGGATTTGTCGGGGAAAATTACATGCGCATTCCATAATCCATAATCCTGGATTACAATCCATAATCCGGGATTACAATCCGTAATCCAGAATATAAAATAATGTTAGTGTAATCCGTAATCCCGCGGCTACGCTAAAGTGCACTTGTAATCCGTAATCCAGAAAATAAAATAAGAATAATCCGTAATCCCACAAAATTCCATATAATCCACAATACCCTGTTCACAACAGAGATAAACCCATCATCCACCCCTGTTGCTTTTGATAATTGTTCAGTTACGGCGGTATGGTTCCTAGACCAAGCACGGGGGCAGTAATTGAGCAATTGCAACGTTAATTTAATTATTAATGAGTTATGGGTAATTGTGTTAGCGCCGGGCGGAGTAATTAAAACTGAGTAATTGTGAAGACAAATCCCAGTAATTATAATGGAAAATGGAAAAATCAAATAATAAAAATAGTAATTGTTAATGGTAATTGTAAAGTCAATTATCGGTAATGGCCCAGCTCTAACGACGAATGACGAGAAAAAGTATGAAAATTTCTAAATTAAACCATTTCATGTGTGCGTGTATCTAATTTGAACTTAAACCTCATCATTGGGCTCATATTAAGCTCTGGACCTGCTATTTGTGACAAGTGACAACCCGGGAGGATTGCCAAATTGTCTATTATTAATTTTCGCCACTCGTTACAACCGAATTTGATTTTTATTAATTGCTAAAGTACATATTTCGGAATAGACTAATAACGGTGTATTGCATATTTTGTGAATAAATCTGCCAAAAATGTGAAATAAACTAAATCCAGACGTTAAAGAATTTTGTACCATGAGTTATTACTTCCCAAATACCCCGAATGGGACTCTCTATCAGCGAAACGTGCTCCTAGGGATCTTGTTCTTCATGCTATCTTACATGAGCCTGTCTGGCTACTTCGCAGTGGTTCCCAAGGAAAATATCATTCAATACTATCGTGCTATTAGTGATAAAATGGGCATCCAGCGATCTGAATGCTATGAATTTGAGGGTGAGCACAAGATAAACAAAAATTTCGGATTTTTAACCTGGAAAAATGGCTACTTAATAGACAATTTCTGTAGATTGACGACGATTGGTCCCACGCAATTAAGATGAAGTCAAGCCTTTTGTATTTGTTGAACAGGCATACAGAATTTGGCGCCGAGGGACCCCTGCCTTCTTCGCTACTTGCGAGCAAAAGTCCTACAGCCGCCCTCATTGCTACCGTACGGTCCCAACGTCCCTATGAACAGGCCTACAAGCTATTACGAGAAGAATATAACACGTCTGTTTAAAAATATTTCCAAGGGGTTTTTCATCGAGTGCGGTGCCAATGATGGGATCTCAGGCTCCAACACTTGGGCTTTGGAGAGACGACAGCGATGGACGGGGCTGTTGATTGAAGCTCATCCCGTAGAAGGCCGGCATCTGCTCTCGAAAAATAGGAAGACTTGGGTAGCACAAGTGTGCTTGGCTCCGTACAATAACGTCTCTGAGGTTGCAAAAATCTATCAAAATGAAAATCATAGTTGTATCATGGGTCAATGAGTCAATCATGACAGAGGGAAATATCGTTTTTAAATAGTTTTTTCAAACATTTTTAACAAGGGCTCGAGATTTGAAGGTTATATTCGCGGTGTGTGCACAGATGGAGATGTTAGACGACGCTAAAGGTGCGGGACAAGGGGAAATCCTGACCGATGACAATATTCACCGAGCGAAAGGAGACCCGGGCACTTTTATTGGAGGATATCACCGAATGAAGCAGAAAGTTCCGTGCTTTCCACTCGTCAGTCTTCTGGCAGCAATCGGTGTTAGGCATGTGGATTACCTGTCATTGGACATCCAGGGCTTAGAGGTCAAAGTTCTCAAGACTTTGCCCTTTGACGACACTCTGGTCATTGATGTACGCGGGGCAATTTTGAATATGTCCTACAATATCAAATGCGTAGAAACAAAATAGTTCAAGTTCACTTTGGAAAACAGGAGGTCCAAAAAACTTAAACAAATCTGGGAATGACGGAGTAGATAAATATGCCACGGACTTGAACCGTTTCGTCTCTAAACCCTTTATAGAGCATTTGCGAACAGAGTACGTAACAATAATAAGAATATTGGTTTTATTGATCCAATTGTTGTTACATGATACAAACACACATTTAGAGCATTACATTCCCCATACAGGCAGTGAAGATATTCTGCAACATTATGCACTATTTGCTTACAATTGCTACCAATTGCTACATTATTAAAGCCGAATTAGCATAGAAAGGAAAGGGAAGAGGTGGACATCAACCATAGAGGGGTTTTTATGGCAGTCTGAGACGCCAGATGAAGAGATGTACCCATAGAATTATGAAGACGAGAATTGAGACGGAGCTGTGTGAGGGCTATACCGAAGTATTTTGTCGTCAGTTACATCCAACGGCCTTACACTCAATCACTTCATTGCTGAACTCAGCCTCATAGACAGAACTGACCCCATACAACTCGAGGCCACGCCCCCCAAACGTGTGTGGGATAGCGGAATTTGTGGATCTATGCTAAATATGCCTCCGCTCAGGTATTCTTCACGTAAACGAACATCATCACGTGTAGAATCAATATTACACGTAATTCTTTCGTTTTAACGAAATAATATCCCAATTAACTTAGGGCTATTTTAGCGTCGTTCCCGCACATGTTGTAGTTGTCGTACACGTACTCTCTTCGCAAATGTTCTAATATGTAACTTCCTCTACACGGAAAAGCAACATGCAGAGATGAACATTATATTCTTTTGCTGCAGGTGATTCAAGCTGAAAATAATTTGGTCCCAGAAGGAAGAAATCACCTCCGACAATTTATGAAGTCTAAAGGCTACGAGTGGATTACCACATGGAGATATGCGGATGATGTATTCAGAAGAATTCACAAGTAAATAGTTCCAAACCTTATAAATGTATGTAGTATGCATTGTGAGGATGCGTAGCCAGATTTAGGTAGAATAAGTAGTAAAGTAGTAGTTTTGTAGTTAGCAGTAGTTTAGGTATAAAATAAGCACAGTAAGGAAAAGCAAGCACAAGAAAGGAAGGAAAAGTAAGCTGTATTTAGGGGGAAATGGTAAAAGGGAGACGGGAACGAACTCTGGACGAAAAATCTACCCAAGAGTGGAGCGAAGACCCGAATGAGGAGGAGTGACATCTGACATCTATGTCTGTGCATGAGCATGTGTTGTAGCAAGATGAAGCTGGTTATAAAGATTATCAAAATTAAAATGCACAAATTGTGTCGTTAACCCAGACTGCAGATTGGTGGAGAAAAAGAACCGTAAAAATTGTATTTAATTCCACACAAAAAAGATGCTTCCTCCAGCAGTGGCTCCAAGCAAGTGACATTTCTCTGTGTACTTGAATATTATTTCCAAGTACTTACAGCATTACACAAATACGGTCAACAAAAAGTGACAACTTTGCAACCAATGGGGGACTTTAGACAAGCATTAACATTATTTGTTTCTACACAGTCCATAATTTAAACAAGGTAAAATTAGATCACTGGCAAACTGGTATAATTATGGAAGGGCGAAGGGCGTCATATCGTCTGGACTTGTGGAGTGGACTGAGCGTGAACAACTCCCGTCAATTATATTATAGACTATGTGGACATGATTGCCAGCTCGGATTTTCTGTAGATTATATTTTGTTATATTTGTTTCTGCGTTGGGTTATTTAATTGGTTTTGTTGGTGAGTGTTGATTGTGTCCGGCTTTAGTAAATTGTGCTGTTATTTTCCTAAATGTTTTATTTTTTAGCATGTCATTTCCTACACAGAATCACTGGTTTTAGTCAAGAAACAAAAATCATTTCAGGTAAAGGAAGTACAAATTCTTTGTCGTACAAGCAGACAAGCATATGTGTCCCATAATTTTATTTGTAAAAGATTTGTTTTTAAGTACGCAATTCAGCTTCATCAAGTAATTCATGTCCGCATTTACACAATGAGCAATGAGCATGGAAGGTTTTGTCACCAGGGTGATGCCCGCTACCAAAAAGGGATGCACTTTGCGTAGATAAAAGGTTTTATTAAAAGCAGTATTGCAGAAAAATCTGTATGACGAGAAGAAGTCTGAAATTTTTTAAATTAAAGCATTTATTCTGTGAACCTATTTGAAAACTCTTCATGAAATCCAATGAAATCTCTTCATTGGGCTCATATTTAGCTCCGGACCTGTTTTTTTGACAAGCCGGGAGGATTGCGAAATTGTATATTAATAATTTTCGCCGCTCGTTACAACCGACTATGTTTTTTATTAACTGTTAAAGTGCATATTTTGGAATAAATGAAAAACGGTTATTTGTTGTACTTACCTGTATTGTACATATTTGTGTATTGTATTTGTATACACAAATCTTGGGAAAAAGTAAGAAAAAACAGAATCCAGACGTTAAAGAAGGTACCATGAATTATTACTTCCCGAATACCCCGAATGGGGCTCTCTATCAGCGAAACGTGCTCCTAGGGATCTTGTTCTTCATGCTATCTTACATGAGCCTGTCTGGCTACTTCGCAGTGGTTCCCAAGGAAAATATCATTCAATACTATCGTGCTATTAGTGATAAAATGGGCATCCAGCGATCTGAATGCTATGAATTTGAGGGTGAGCACAAGATAAAATATGTATTTTTTTTTCTTTTTTTTTCGGATTTTTAATTTGGGAAAGTCTATATAGTTAATAGACAATTGCTGTAGATTGACGACGGTTGGTCACACGCAATTAAGATGAAGTCAAGCATTTTGTATTTGTTGAACAGACATACAGAATTTGTCGCCGAAGGATCCCTGCCTTCTCCGTTACCTGAGAGCAAAAGTCCTACAACCGCCCTCATTGCTACCGTACGGTGACAACGTCCCCATGAACAGTCCTACTACGGGATACGAGAAGAATATAACACGTCTGTTTAAAAATACTTCCAAGGGGTTCTTCATCGAGTGCGGCGCCAATGATGGCATCATAGCCTCCAATACTTGGTCATTGGAGAGAAGTCAGCAATGGACGGGGCTGTTGATTGAAGCTCATCCCGTTGAAGGCCAGCATCTGCTCTCGAAAAATAGGAAGGCTTGGGTAGCACAAGTGTGCTTGGGTCCCTATAATAACGTCTCTGAGGTTGCCAAAAATCTGCCAAAATCAAAGTATCATCCCTCAGCGAATTAATCATGATGGAAGGAAATGTCGTTTTTAATTAGTTTGTTCCAATAGAAGCTTTAAAGGAGAATTAAACGTTACATTGGATGTGTGCAGATGGAGATGTTAGATGACGCTACAGCTGCGGGACAAGGGGAAATCCTGACTGATGACAATATTCACCGAGCGAAAGGAGACCCGGGCACTTTTATTGGAGGATATCACCGAATGAAGCAAAAAGTTCCATGCTTTCCCCTCGTCAGTCTTCTGGCAGCAATCGGTGTTAGGCATGTGGATTACCTGTCATTGGACATCCAGGGCTTAGAGGTCAAAGTTCTCAAGACTTTGCCCTTTGACGACACTCTGGTCATTGATGTACGCGGGGCAATTATGAATATTTCCTACAATATGAAATGCGTAGAAAGTAGAAACAAAATGGTTCAAATTCACTGTGGAAATCTTTACGGGATCAGCAAACAACCTGTACAAATCTGGGAATGATAGAGTAGCTAAATATGTCACGAACTTAAGCCATTTTGTCTCTACACACTTTTATAATATGTAATTTCCATTACACATTCAGAGCTAAAAATTACCTGCTTTTGCTGCAGGTGATTCAAGCGGAAACTAATTTGTTCCCAGAAGGGAGAGATCACCTCCGACAATTTATGACGTCTAAAGGCTACGAGTTGATTGAGACATGGAGTAATGTGGATGATATATTCAGAAGAATTCCAACGTAAATAGTCCCCAAACATTATAAATATATGTTTTATGTCCAGCCAATCTCTATATCATACTTGTATTGTAATTGTAAGCTGCTCATCATCACTCACAACCGCAAACCTGAACCAATAACAGAATAAAGGCTGGAATATTTTTTGTTCAGACCCCGAAACATTTGACTCCTCCGCAACATTGTTTCCGCAATTATTACAAAAAAAAATGTATCTCCTACAAAATTTTGTTGCGAATCTAGGGAAAACATTCATTCAGACCGGACAAAGCCTTGCCATGTCATGGCGGTTTTATCGCACCACCTTCAAAATTCGATCATTTGATTTCGGCTCCAAGAACGAACACATCATCGTGTCGTCAAGTCAGATTATGTGTGCGATTGTGGCAACAATACTTGATGGACGATAAAGGTTTTTCCGTTTCGGGGTATCATGCACATTGTTTCACTTATGTAGGTACATGTGTTATTTACAAAAAAGGGTGCCTGAATTTTTTTCGTCCAGACTTCGGTCATTCGAATTATTTCAAATAAAGATAGCGCTAGAGCTTTGAGAGTTTCCATTTATATCAAATGTTTAATTGATGATGCAGTTACAGCGGAATGTAAAATAAAGCTTTTTTGAGATAATACACCTATTTTGTATGCACTTTATGTAGAGTAGAGTAGCACAGAAATTCAAGTAAGATGCATGTACATGCTTTTTTTTTTACCGCTGACGGAATAACTCCGAACTTGATCAGGGAAAATTCATGAGACCGTTGTTTACAATCATGCATCACTCTCATATAAATATGCTGTAATGTAGGCAACACATTATGCCTGTGCTTGTACTTACCATTGGAGCTTCCTCACCAACACTTTCTTTACCGAGGAAGTCAATTTTGTACAGACAAAATACAGAGTCTAATTACTTAAATGATACCATGCATGGAGCTAATGATCACCTTCAAGTTGTCCTAACGGTGTGCAGGCAAATGCATATTTCCTTCCGTTTTCCTGCCAATGAATAATGGCTGTATTGGCAAAAATAAAAAAAAAAGTCTTGAGAGGAATCCGAGGCAGTACTGCCAAAAATTTGTCGTGAGAAATCCGTCCTTGTCTCTTCCAAGCAAGAACCTTTTCCCTAGTTTTGTTGTAATTACGTAATTTCGTCAAATAAAAATGGATTCATCCCTAATTTCAACGTGCCCGTCAGGACTTGACTGGAATTCTGTAGCTGGAAAATCCGTAGCAGGAGCCTTGATGTTCGGAGGTCTGACAGGTCAGGGCGTGGACAGCTTCATAACGTTCATTTCCCAACAATCAACCTATAATTGGTACTTCAAACTGACCCAGTTTGAAACAATATTTCTCTGCATCCTCATGTTCCACGTAAGTGACTTGACTCCTGGCCTATCCTGTTCATGTTTTACATTGAGAGAAAACAAGATAATTAAGGTGACCAAAATTAAGGTGACCATGTGATAACATTACTGATTGCTGTTTCTTCAAAGGCGTTTGTACTGAGGTGGCTGGAGATTCTACCCATCAACGTCAACAATTGGGTCAATTCAGAACCGTCCGGTCGACGGAGGAGACGAAGAAGTCTGGAATCCTTGGAGATGCTGGAACTGCTGGACAAAAATGAATTAGCCGCACCCATGCTAGCCGTAATCTTTGTTGGAATTAAATTGATTTTTTTAATGGTCTGACCACACACGAGTATTTGGTTTTACCCATTTCAATTCCTGAATAGATTCTCCGTAAACTGGATGATCAGGAATGTTTACTAAAAGCATTGTGCTTGATGCAGTCGGAAACCTTGAAGGGACACTCGTATCCCGAGGACACCAAGGCTTTACTCAGGATCTTAACAAAGTCAGTGCATCTCTAGTTTCCTCTCGCATGCCTATTGATTCTCCAATTTATAATTCTCTGTCGAAATTTATAATTATCTGTCGAAATTTATAATTCTCTGTCGAAATTTATAATTCTCTGTCGAAATTTATAATTCTCTGTCGAAATTTATAATTCTCTGTCGAAATTTATAA
>JAQGBT010000098.1:0-85635 GCA_034698585.1 Disparrhopalites patrizii
TTATTAAAAATAATTATTAAAAATAATTATTAAAAATAATTATTAAAAATAATTAATAAAAATAAAGCAAAACTAATAATTTACTATCGGGCACCAAAACTACAAGAGACACGGTAGGAGAAACCATGAGAAAGTGAAAAGTAGGAAACAATAAAAAACAAGAGGAATAAGAACAGCGAAAATAATTCCACAATCTGCGTGAAAGAAAGCGACTAAGAGAAAGCAAATAGCAGGAAAGGAGAAAATGACAATTTGAGGATAAAACGTAGAAAAAATGAATGATACATAAAGACAATAACGTGTCAGATCTCTCAATATTGACTCAAGTACACTTGGTGAGGAACGGGATAATCTCCATGTTTGTTCTAGTCTCCGATTTTGTACTGACACCCATATGCATGTAACTAATAAATCCTTAAAAGAAGAGCAGAAAAACCAGAAACCTCAGCTGTTGTTCTTATTTCATCCTCCCTTTCCGTCCTTTCCCCCCATCTCATTTCCCCTGACTGACCACAAAGGTTTGTCTCTGTTTGGTAATACATCCCTCTTTCCTTTCATCACTTTCTCTCTCGCTTCTTCCCCATCACCAGGAGAAAGCTTGATCTCAGCTTGAAGACAGGTTTCAAGTAGGAAAAAGTAATAATAACAGTAGGTAGTAATAACAGAATTCCGGAATGGATTTTTCTTGTCTCCCATCTTGTATACCTGCTACCTCCAACATTTCCGTCTCCTTCTCTCTGTCTCTCTCCTCTTCCTCTTCCATACCTTCATAGTATGGTCCTTTCCCAGCCTCAACCATTTTGTGTTTTTTTTTGTCTCTGTGAGTTCAATTTTATTAGGTTAGAAAAGAAATAAAAGATTTTGACTGTATACACATAAATGCATGGGTGTAATATCCCTATAGTATTAGTAGGATGTATTAGATACGTACATGTATGTCTCCGTGACTCTCTCTTTGCAATAAACTTTTGATATCATAATCATTCAAGTGAAACTGCCTCAAGTTTCGTTTCCAGGGCCAGGACGATTCCACTCCATTAGCTTTATCTGAGAATTTTCTTACATTGTAGAGAATTGTAGAGCAATAGTATTGTCCTGTAATGGCAATAATAATGACACTAGTAATACTTCCCCCTCCCCACATAATATGTCTTTTGTCGTACGTACGCCCATGTAATAGGCGTAAGGAGAGAGGAAAAAAACCATTTATGCAGGTCTCAAAGAAGAAGAAGAGGGAGGAGGGAAAAAATTGGAGGAGTGACCTTCTTTTCCCTCTTCTTACATCTCTCTTTCCCCCTCTTCTATAATATATATTTTTTCTCACACAAAAAAACTCATACCCCTCTTTTAACCAACTGGGAGTTAAAAAGAAAGCTGGCATTCCTTTCTCTCTCTCCCTCTCTTTCACAATTTTCTCTGGAAGGGAACCTCTCTTAATATATAAATTCCCTCAAGCTTTTCCATATGAGAAATAGAAAATCCCACACACACTTACATGCACTAAAAGCACTGTTTTTTTCTCCTGCTTTTTTTTACTACTCTCCAACGTGGTCTCTTCCCTCTTTATGCCACTGTCTCCAAGTCTTGCCTTCATTTTTCCCGTATGGAAAGGAAATTTTTAAGGAAATGTGCGTGGGAACTCGGAGAAAAAAAAACTTCCAGTTACTGCGGCTTCTTTAAATGTGTCCCCACTCACTATTATTGCCACAGATATTATTTGGATACTACCCTCACCAGCCACCGCAATCAAAAGGGTTGTCAGTCATGTGTGAGAACTCGGGAGGCCTTTTTATTAAGAATAATAATCCATGTTCTACAACCACATAAGTAATGGCGGGTGGATGGAAATAGACAGTCACTAGACAATGAGAGTATAGATACGTTGAAGAATTCCCTGTGAAATGCCCGACTGGTGAGGTTCAAATGGAGGCAAATGTCCTCTGTCGTCCTTCTTCACTCACCCAATGGCAAGGACAAATCAGAAGTATATGTGTATACATGCATATGTATATATTATAAGGCTTGGGTAAATGTTTTTAAAAAGCGTTTAAGAAGAGTGAATAAAGATAGTAGTGCATAGTAGTAACCTTCTCTTGCATTTGTAAGTACATTTCATGGACAGTAGGGAAGGGAAAGAGAGGGAACCAGCCAACTTTGTGGGGTTTGTGGCCTGTTTGAGTGACGTGGTCCATAAAAGTCAGGTTGGAAGGTCGTTCGTGAGGTCCCTTTGGTCTGCCTACTCCCTTAGGTTTTTTTTCCCGGTGCATGGTCTCATCTTTCTTCCTTTTTTACCTGTTCTTAAGTTTCACCACACTTTTACTCTTTTTGTTGAACAAATTGTTAGCTTTCTGTAGTACTTTCCTTTCTTTTACCTTTCTAGCTTTTGGTATTTTAACATCTGTGTTTCACCTAAAATCATATGGATATATGGATCTCCGACTTTTCTCTTCCTGATTTTTCTTGCTTTTCCTCGTTTTTTGCTGTTTTGTTTTACTTTCTGTTTTTCCTCCTTTTTTCTCTTTTTCGGTTCTTCCGTTTTTCTTTTTCCTCCTTGTTTGTTCTTCGGGGTTTCTTTCTCCATTTTGTCTCTTTTTGGTTCTTTAGTTTTTTTTTCTTTCTCCATTTTGTCTCTTTTTGGTTCTTTAGTTTTTTTTCTTTCTCCATTTTGTCTCTTTTTGGTTCTTCAGTTTTTCTTTCTTTCTCCATTTTGGCTCTTTTGGTTCTTTAGTTTTTCTCTCCTTTTGTGTTTGTGTTGGTTCTTCTGTTTTCCTTTCTATTTTGCCTCCTTGTTTCTTTTATTTCTGCTTTGCCTCCTTTTTCTATTTTTTATCTGTTCTTATTTCTCCGTTTTGTCTGCTTTCCTTTTTCTTTTGTCTGTTTTTCTGTCTCTCTCATCTCTTTTTTCTAATTCATCTTCATGACCCTTTTCGTTTACCTTCTACCTATTTTCCGCCGTCTCCTCTTCACTTTTCCCTTGAGTTCTCAAATTTCTCTGTGAACGAGTTTCTCTTTTTGCTTCCTCTTTCATATCCTTTATCCTCCTGTGAATACTTTCCCTTTCACCTGTCACTCTTCTACGTGGAGGTCTCCTTCTTCCTGGTGACCTTAATTTCTTTTCCTTCTCTCATTCGCAAATGTCTTCCTTGCGTTTTCTTTTCACTCCTTTGCTTTCGCTTTCTTTGTCCTTCTTTCCCTCTTTAAATTTTATCCTCTCTCTCTCTCTGTTGCTCTATTATTCTCTCTCTTAATCCTTGAACCTTTCTATTTCTACGTCTGACCTTCCATCTAAAGCGTATTTTTATCTGAGTGCATCAGGGGTTCATAAATTATTTCCAAGGAGATAATGAAGATCAGTAGTAAGAATCTAGTGAAGGAAAGGTCACAAGGTCTTGGAACATGGAAATGGATGCTACTACATACTTATATTTTTTTCATGAGCTTCCCAAATCAACTTAATGTCTACATATTCATGCTCCGTACCCTCTCGCATTCACTGAAAAAATGACAAAGCCTCATTTGGGTCCCGGCATGTATGCAAGTAACATTTGCAGTCTCGTATAACCAACGGAAGACTTTCGGTGGCTAGGCATTGAATAAAAAGCTTTTACCTTTAAAAGCCAACCGAATGCTGAAAGGGGGAAGGTGGTTGAGTGGATGTAAATTTTAATAAACGTGACGATAGTTTGCATACATTGGAGGAAACAACAATTTCCCTTTGTGTCATTTGGTTCCTACGTTCAACACGTTTATTCCGATGGGAAAGGAAGGAAAGTACAAAAGATATATCCTCTGAAAAGCTCTTTGTGCTGTGAGGGTGGTCGGAAGGGCATGGTTGTAGGTTGAACTGGAATGGAAATCAAATGAAGGAACGACGAGTATGGAAAAGACCATTTGTCTTTACTCACATCATCAAGAAATTAAATTTCATGTACAAAACGTGTATTCAGTATATCTCTCCCGACATTGTCCACGTACATGTCAAAATAAATTATTCCTTTTCTGTACACAACGAAATCACCCTCGTATTTATCTATTGAAATTGATTTTCTTGTATAATTGCTTCAACCCAAAAGTATTCTGTCACATATGTATTTGGCTTGCCTGGGAGTCAGTTTAAAGGCACATAGCAGAAGTTATTGCAGCTTTTCCCTTGATATGTATCTCTCCCTGTCCAAAAAACAATGCCTATACAATTCCTATACAGTTCTATCTTTTAACATTTTCCTCCTGTCATAGCCCTTCCAAATTCCGTATTTGTCCGAGTCCGTTTATTATGTTTTATTATAAAGCTAAAATAAAATATTATGAGTATCACAAAAAGCGAAATAGCAGAACATGACATGACAAATTGTATGAGTCACCACTTTTACTACTGTCTAAGCAAATACGGTGGTCACATTGCCAAGACACGGTCTTTGACTTTGAGATGCATCATGAAATTCCCTCCTTTTTTATGCTCCCAGCTACATTCTTTACCCAGCAACATTGGAGATTTACGTATCCCAGGAAATTTAGGATAGTAAAAAAACACATTTTTTTGCAAAGGGAAGGGTGAATAGGGAGCTGATGGGAGGGAGAAGATGATCTTTAAATTTTGTACTTTTCACCAACAAAGGTTTAGTGAAGGAGGGAAAGCTACCGGAAAAAGTAGCTGGTCCGAAAAGCTAATAATAAATGGTCTTAAGCTCCATGGCGGCAGCGTGCTTGATGGACAGTGAGACATTTTTACGATTTCACTTTGTCCTTCACACTTATGTACGAGATACCTATGTATGTACCTATGTCGTCTGTTATATATACCCGTATATATGTATCTATACATACTCATCCAGTTAGAAAGGAGGATAAGCTTTAGTTGGTGAAGAGGACTTGAGAGAGAAAATGAAGATGTGGTTGAGATCAGCCACGGAAGACAAGTCGGAGAAGGAAGGACAGAAAAGACATTGCATATAACGAAAAGGAAAGTTTGGACAGCATGAAAGAGAGTGATAATGGCTTTCCCCCACAATTTTTTTTGCTTATGACTCCAGAAAAATATCATCCTCTTCTAATAGCAGGGAATAAAAAATAACTTTCTTCGTTTTCCCCACAAAAAAAAACAGAGGTTTCGAAAAAATCTATATGTTCCAAAAAAAAAACATGCAAGCAACTACACCTTGACCCATCCTCCCAACTCACCAAAACTTTTTTTTACCAAATGCAGAATGACAAAAGGGAAAGATTTGTTTTCAGTGGAAGGATTTTTTTTTTTACTTGTTCCGCTTATTTCACCATAAAAACTTGGGTAGGGAATGGTTGAACAAATGTATTAGATGGTATTTTTTTTCTGAGGTAACTCCAGTTTACTCCAGTAACAAAAAGGGGAAGAAAATCGGATGCATTTGTCACAGGGATGGAAAATGCTGAGTTTATAGACCAAAAAATAGGAGGGTGGATTACGGTGGGAAAATAAAATAGATAGAGAGAATGATTGTGACTGATTGTTTTTTCTCATCCTCGTCTTCCATCAAATTCTTTCTCCCTGTCCCTACTCCATCTTTTTGTTTACCTCACTGAACATGTCCCAATGTAGAAGACTAAAATATATAGATATGTATATAAATTATATCTACTGCAAATCTATATTTACTTTCTCTCCTTTTGTCTACAGGTGATAGTGTATCCCACGAAACCAAGTGTACAGCGTGTGGGAGCGGTGACAGTGTTGGCCCTCATTTGGCTCATCTCGTCCATCCTGGCAGCCCCACTTTTCATTTGGAGGAACTTCAAGCATATTCCGATGAATCTACCCGGGATCTCCAGCGTGGATTTCTGTTTGGAGGAATGGCCCACCGAGAACGGGAGAGCCTCCTACTCCGTCTTCACCATCATTTTCCAATATGCTTTCCCCATCACGGTCGTCTCAGTGGCATATGCTCGGATCTGTCGGAAGTTACGATATCGGATGAAGCCCGGGACACAAGCCAATTCGGACTCAACAGCCACGGCCCGGGGGAGGTCGGGGAGTGCCGGGGCGGGGAAGGATAAGCATCGTGTTCGGAAGACAAATACCTTGTTGATAAGCATTGCCCTCATCTTCGGCATCTCCTGGCTCCCTCTCAATGTCCTCAATGTGGTGGCGGATGTGAAGGATGATCTGTTTGGGAACAATATGGAGACCTATCTCATTATCTATGCCATTTGCCACATGATCGGCATGTCTTCAGCCTGCTCCAATCCCGTCCTCTATGGATGGTTGAATGAGAATTTCCGGAAGGAGTTCCGGGACATTTGGTCCTCCTTCAAGGCCTGTTGTCCCTGTTGGTGTGGCTACTCCCCGGATAATAACAATTTTGGGAGGGAGGGCCGTGGATCCAGCTTCCGGAGTCGGGTGGATCGGGAGGCCACCACGGTTCATTTCAAGAAGAAGGATGTCAATGATGATGAGAATGATGTGGAGCAAAGCACACTCATCACTCAGGTACTGGACAGACACAAATGACTACCGACTTTAGAAACAAGGTTGTGTGACACGAATAATGGTCATTGTACTACCACCACCACCACCACATATGTCCACCCCATCATGTCTACCATCCACAACTAGGGAAAAAAAAATCTCATCAAGCTTTACATTTTCTACCGAATTACTCACCATCTAATTATTCCGCTGATACATCATTCTGGCCTTATTTCTGGACGTTTTTCTTTAGTTGTAATTAAATCCTTCCTTAAATTCTTCCCATTTACGGCTCTGACCTTCAGAACTTTGAGTAACCAAAATATGACTCATGACGCACCATTTTTCCTCTCCTTTTTTGGGAGTTTAAAACGGGTTATTTTCTCACTATTTTCCTGATTTATCTTGTTTTTGTACAAAAAAAAAAGTTAATTTAACCAAAAAAAAAAAAACTTTCCAGAAACGGTAGACAAAAAGTCCGTGGCAATTACTCCTCCCTACAAAAGTTCGGACCATGAGAGTGCAGGACCATATTCGTAGTACAATGTCAAGAGAGCATGAGCTACCACAGCCGTCGTTTCATATGACGGGGCAAGAATGGAAAGCCAAGAGGGTAACTATTTAATGAAAAACACAACAAGGAGACAAACAACGTGAGATAAGATGAGGGAAAGTTTTTTATCTTCCTTCCTTACCTTCTGGGATCTTTCATTATTTGACTGAATCAAAATCTCCAAAAAAAAATGTTTTCGGTCAACTCATTTCCCTCCTGAAATATCGGTTACAAAAAAAAAGGGAAGAACCTAGTTGAGACTGAGGAACGAGAGGCGCTTCGAAGGATGTGTGTATTCTTATTCAATGAGAAAAAGATTCTATTTTGGCTTAAAAAGTAAAACAACAAAAATAACAACTACATTTTCGTCTCCATATCATGGATGCAAGAAAGATGGGAGTCATGCACCTCCAATGAAAGGTCTCTGGTCCTGGCCGTAAAATAAACGTTAGGGGGGATGACCCCGAAAATTTGTTGGAATACCCTCCGCTCACCGGGATGGAATTCTATCAAGAAGCTACAGGGATATCCTCCTCGCTTGTACAATATGTACACAAAAACAACAACAATGTCCAAGAAAAAAAAAACCGTAGACGAGGGAGGACAAAAAAAAGGAAGAAGGAAAAACAAGATGTTGTAAAATCCATTTGACATTGGATGCTCTCTCAACAGTCTCTGGAATGGCATGGAAGGGACAGGGAGGATGAAAAAGGAGGAAGAAAGAGAGGGTGAAAGCAAGGGAGAGAGAGAGAAAGAGAGGGAAAAAAGAAAACATGGAAAATGTCAACACAAAACCAGTTGTGTGTGGACCATGTGTATTTTTTGTGTGTCTATATAACCGTGCTCCTTCCATCGTAGAATATTATATAGAAAAAAAAAGGATTGTGTGACGTTCTTCTCGTGTAAGAAATAATCTCTTGGACATAGTCTACATGCATACCAATGTACATATAGCCCCCCCCCATCTCCCCATATCCATCACATTGTATCCTGTTGTCGACCAGAATGTAATCATGTAGCACACACTTCATTCTGCCAAAAGGAAAATTCTTTGCAAACACCCACCCTTCATTCTCCATGTCCTCATCCGCATCAAAGGGAACCTTGGTGTGTGGAAAAATGCTGGAGAATTCTGAGGAGAGATGAGAAATTTCGAGATTCTGAGAAAGTCTTTTCTCTCTCTTGCCTCTCTCTCTCTCTCTGCTCCTTCTTCTACTTGTTCTACTCTTCCCCCCAAAGAAAGACTTTTAAAGTGTCCCCTGCTACTGATAAAGATTCATAAAATGCAAAACACTAACTACTTACACCACTCGGCGTGGGTATACCCACAACAATGTGGATGGAGTGGGAGGCAGAAGAATTGAATGAAGATTATGATTAAAACTTTCTCCCTATCTACTTTCCCTATCTTCCTACTTGCATCCATTCCCCCGGCCCCTTCATCATTCTCGTTTACTCTGTCCTTCTCTTCTCTCTCTCCCTTTCTCTTCTCTCTCTCTCTCCTTTTCCCTGAAACTGTGTACAACGGATGAAGGAAATAATGTTTACCCCCAAAGAAATTTCAAAATCAAATGTAATCATGACTGTCAACTCCCTCACTACGTATGTCCCTCTCCGAAACTCTCTATCACCCCCTCGTCCTTTCTTCCCAACTTCTTCTTCAACTCACCAACAAGTTGGACCCAAAGGACATTAAAAACTGCATTGAGGACCGAGACATACATACATAGAGAAATACAGCAAAGTTTCCATTTCACGCTGTCTCTCCCAATCGATCGATGACCACACATATTTTTCACACATATTTTTCACAACAAACCAAACTAACCTCCATGGTCACCACAAGAAAGAGTTCTTCTGTAGCTTCTTCCACTTCTTCATCTTCGACACAAACCCTCAATAGTCTCCGGTTGTTTATATAATTTGCTTTCTCCTCCTCCTCCTCTCATTTCTCCACTTTCATTCTTGGCCCTCTCTCTCTCTCTCTTTCCCTCTCTCTTTCTCTCTCTCCTCTCACTCTCTTTCCTCCTCCTCGGTTTCATAATTCCTCCTCTTTCAGTGCAAAGCTACAAATACTCCCTGCCGTCTTCCCTCTGCCAATCAATTGTGCGTACTGCCCTGTCATCACCAAGTAAAATACAGTGGCCGCCTACGGACGAAAAAAAAAAGATTCAATGTCTTAATGGAAAGGCTTGGGATGCTCCTATATAGGATGTACGTTTCCGTAATATGATGGAATGAATGGAAGAAGGAAGTGAGGAATTACTACTTCCCAAAGAATCTCATGCTGGTGTGTGAATGAGTTACTATAGACAACGCTTATGGATCTCCATTACGGTTACGGACTTGTTTTTTTTTTATTTACCCATCACCAGTCTACACGTCAGTCAAGTGGTGAGATCTTCCTGGGTGGATCTCTGGAGGCATTCCCGCCTCCGTGTCTACAGAGAGTCCCAGAGAAAGAGTGGATAGTGTGTGAATATATTACATAAGGGATGAAAGGGGAAAGCAGTTATCCTGAAGTTTGCATGACACTATATACTTTAAAAAAATGCTACTACTGATATTCTTACGTAACTTGTGAGTACTTGTGTATACATAAGAAATAGTTTCTAGTACGTACATAATACCGGGAGAAAGAGATATAAATATCAAATAAGTGGCAGGAGACATCTTCTTTCCCCAGACTTCCTTGTCTCCTGTCAACGACTCCAAATGCTATTTTCCTCCCAGAAGTGTCTCGAAAATAAATCAGAAGTGGCGTGGAGCTGTTGTTTTGTGGTTGGTATAGTTGTCCTTTTTTAGGGGGAGTAAAGCATAATTAGTTTCAAGTCTGCCTCCTACCACTTTAGCCTAAAAGAAGTTGTTTTTCCTGCTGATACTAAAATATATAAAAAAAACAGTTTATCTTATACATACGTATATGTATAAATAAAATGTCAAGGCATGAAGGCATGGTTTAGACATGCCCTACCACCATCATTAAAATGTGAATGTATAGTGCAAGGACTTTTGGAATACAAGTGAATCCGTGACAGCTACATTAAGCATTATTTACTAAGAAATCCAAGGGGGAGAGAAGTTTGTGGAAACACTAATCTCCCTAGATTCTCCCCTGCTATTTAATCTATATACTAAAAATAGGTATAAATCCCCACAAATGATCCTATATTACTACAAATTACCAAGAAACATGAACATAAAATTGATCCTATTAGCTTTAAAGATAGCGTTTATGAATACAAAATGTCATGTTTACTCACAATATATTAAGATCAGGAACAAACTTACAAGAAAACTTTACATTTAAAACAGGGTTAAAATATCCAATCCTTACTAACTACACCAAATCTTCGTACTCCTTCTTATCCGATGACGTCATCCGTACTAAAAATAATACTACCACAAAAAAATAACCAAAAACCAACCAATTACGAGCATTATTATTCAAAGGAGTGATCTAAAAAAAACAATAGGTAAAAAATTCCTACATTACAGATTTATACTGTATTTGCCTGGGAACGTATACAATAAGTAACATTTCCCCCAAGTAACAAATAACAGCCCAAAATCTATTGGTTTAGGATGCACGGCCACACATAATGGCCATAAATTATATACATATGTATATTATTAATTATATAAGTACATCGTGCGCATGTGAAGGGGATAGAAAAAAAATGGAATAAGTTCAAAAAGAATTTTGTAGGGCGAAGAAAAATCGGCTGCACAATCTAATACGTTCTTATGGAGAACTATGATTTTCGAATTTTTGAAATACTTCCGCCGACATAAGTGACACAAGTCAAAGTCAAACATCAATTTTTACATAAATGGACTTCAACCCCTTTGCATCTATACCCTTTATATGTACTACTTGGTACACTGGTCGTTCTAATGCATACAGAAATTATTACAAAGGATGAATGGGTATCTTAATCTATAGGGCGTACTACGTACTGTATTCTCAAAGCTACACGCATATATAGGATGAAGAGTCAAAACGGTATTAGTTCAAAATTTATGAAATCGTGTTTTGTACGAGAACCTTTGCTGTCAGAAGAACCACATATAATGTAGCATGATTCTGAAATAGTTAAAAGAAGTTTTACAAAATAAGCCTCCAAAATATGGGGTTTCATTCTTTTCATGGACCTCAAATGGAATCAAACCGTTTCGACCCTCAACGCTACACATGCGTGTGTATGTTGTAACTAACTTATAGCTGGACAAACCTGTTACAATCGGTTGCATCTGCATTGTGAAGTATTTAATAACAAAAGTTGTGAAAATAGTAGATACATGCTATTTAGAAGTTCTAATTTAGAAGAGAAAAAACTCCAGGGAATTATATAGGAGGGCTCTACATGACAGTGAAGCCAACTTGATTTAAGTCATTTCTCGTTTCTAAATAGCATTTATTAATCCAGGTAAAATATGTTCTTAGGATGTACTCATTCAATAATAAAATCATAGTCACTTGAGAAACTCCGAGGGAAATGGGGTTCACGTAATCTGCGGGAAATGACTCCAGCAGCAAATTGATGGCTGCAAGAGACACATTTATGTTTGTGGCTGAATAACCGTAAAGAATGCTTGGCGGGATTAGATTGCCACCGAACTTCCTCATACTGCCCTCTACTAAACGAAGGTAAACATAAGTAATGACTGTTTTGTATTTCTCTGCTTTCGATGTCCGAGTGATTGTGGGGAAAAGTTGATGTAATTATCCCAACTAAACTAATTTTCCATGTAATAGGTGTTATATATTAAAAAAAATCGTCCGTGATTATATTCCCTGTGTTCTAGTCCTTAGCTTGCTCATTCATATGTATTCATATATTTATCTCTGTAGGACATTAAGCCATGTATTGTACCTTAAGTAATGTGTCTCTTTCGCAAGGAATACAACAAAAAATAATACAAAAAAAAAACAAAAAAACAATTATGACTAAATTCTGTTTGTACAAGTAGCGTGATGTGATGGACAAATGTGTGTGACTGTACCTCAAGGTTGCTGTGGGGCGGGGTCTGCTGCCAGGATTATAGAGGAATTAATATTAATATGATGTCTATATTTATATAAGAATTGTGGTACTGTGTGAAGTACATACAATGAATGTATAAGAACAAAATCTTCCTTAAGCATGTGGATGATCTTCCTTTCATTATTGGTTGAGGGAGGAGGTGGATCTTTGGTGGTTTGGGGTCATTATTACCGCCATTGTCTTGTGGTGCTTCATCACCCACATGTCATGTTATACTCTCTGAACCTGATCAGGTTATATGGTGTCTTTGTTTCACGAACATTAAATGTCACCATGAACAAGTGGGAGAGGAAACCCTTTCACGATTTGGGCGACAAGCCAAGAAACTTGTGGCTATGGGGCTCTGTAAAAAAAAAACTTGTGGACTTGTCCTTTGATATACAATGACTTTCACCGACTTTCCCCAGGGCAGGAGAGAAGGATGGAGAGGAGACGTTGAGGAGGTACATATTTATATAATAAAAAAAACTATGTTTAATACTATATATGCTTATATCCTACATTGTATGTGTGTATTCTTCCTGTCCGATATCTAATATGGATTGTAACAAGAGTGACTGAAAGAAGATACTTGCGTTGTCAACGACATATAATTAACATATACAAAAAAAAACATACGAATACAGGGTGATCGGGAATTAATGTGAGAAGAATTACCCCGGAATTGTATGTAAATCCCATTTCTTAGAAAGAATTTTCAAAGGCAAACTTTTCACAATTCAATTTCTTCCTTACTTTTGAAAGCATCATATGCTTACGCAGTGTAGACAATTTTTAATTTACTTGGCAAAAGGGCCAAAAGAATAGATTTAGGCAACATTATAATGCTTACATCGAAAGTAATACCTACGGAAGTAGGTAATATGTAAACATAATTTTTTATTTACATATTACCTACTTAATTTTTCGTTACTGTCATTTATAAAATATATGAGCACCAAATTTAATTTATTTTGGTCAAAAGTTATACACAAAATAAATTTGTTTTTGCAAATAATATTGGGAAAAATATTTTTCTACAAAAAAAAGGTGACTCTCACTGCTTTCACCAAGTACAGTATGAGTTTCTGTCTTTCAACGTTTTCAACTGTTCATTACCTAATTTTCTGCCAGCCAATCTTATTGCTCTCTGTAGATTCACCAGTCATATGTATTATATTGGTTTAAAAAGAAAGTATATATCTAACCCACAGAGGTACTATTATTCTTACCGAAAGGCTATATAGTAAAAACTCCAAACAAACAAACAAAAAAAAAAGGAAATCAAAATATTTAAAAAAATCGTAGATGAATGTCGATGGGATTTTATATATTTTTTTAAATGCCAAATTATTTCCTCCGTCCACCACCATGGAGGGAGGAATAATTGGGTTTCTTGGGATGAGAGCTTCAATTGTATGCATGTAAAAAAAATAGATTGATACCATTTGTATATTATGGATGTATATGTAATTAGCGGGTTGAAATCCTCACCCCTCCCATTGGAACCTTATGTCCTAGAAATTTAAAGAAATAGGTATCATGCTATAATATGTTACAAATTATATAAAAAATCTTGAAAAAAAAACAATATAATGGGCACAGAATGAAATTTGCTTATCGTCCTTCTGCCTTTATTCAAGAGATGATCATAAGTTCTACCCTCATGAACAATTCCATTCCAAAAAAATGTGGGTAGCATGACGATATTTATATTTGATTCTTTCCCCATTATATTCAACTTAAGGTACTTCATTATATGTACAATGACCCTTCTTACAAATACGTCTGTGTGATGTTCCAAATTTTCAATGTCAAAAAAAAATATCTTACTAAATGTCCTGTCTAATTGTAAAAGTGTCGTAAATTGTTGTTACACAATCTAGTATGTCTTTGTTGTGCGTTTTGTGGTAATTAAATTCTAAACATTTCAACATTCAATACAAGTTTTATATGTAATTTTTCTTCTCTAATTTTAGGTTTTTTTCAGAACAGAAACGTGTGTAATTCAAAAATTATGTTCAGCCCGTCTTATCTCTTTGGGTTATGAGAAGCATTAATTTGCCCAAAAGAATTTTTCCCTTCCCCTTTCTATGCAATAGGCAAATCTTAATACATAACGATCTTATTACTTTTGTTGTACAATTAATTTTATAACACCATGAAATAAGGAATGATCACTTCCGACAAATTTTTCACTCTCAATTAACCAAATTATTAAATGAGCTAATTTTTTCCCAGTTTTTGTGCCCATTTATTGCTGGTTTTATCCTTTAATTTTACACAACATAACTTACAATAATGTTTAAACTGTAAGGGACTAATGTAAATAAACATGGAGGGAAGGGAATGATAATTTGTATTTATTATTATGAATATTTTAAAATGAATTATATTCTCCGTAATCTCGAGTAACTACTCAACATGTGTGCCTACCACACACATGTACACATACACACACAAAATTAATTCTATTGCATGGATACACATAGGTATGTACATATATAATGACTAAGTATTGTATACAACAGTAATCCTGAATCATATTGGCTTAGATGTTATATATAAACATATATATATGTCAATGTGGATGTATTATTAATAAAAAAAATTATATAAATGTGAAGTGTGGTCCATATCTACTGGTGTATGAATATACATTCATTTTTCTCATGAACTTCCTTTCCTCGAAATAAGCAAGAAAGAATCTTGAGTCTTCAAGCTTCCTTTTTAGATCTGACCGAATATCCTGAGTAACTAAAACAATTGCTGAGACGGAAAATAGCAGATGGGACAGATGGAGTGTGAAAAGACAAATTTTGCTATTAGTGAAATGATTTAAAACAATGGAAGCGAGATCAAACATAACAATCATATTTTTTTAGTACTTCTCCCCTCTGTTTCGGCTTCCTCGTGCCAGGGAAATTGTTTCAACTTTAAAGAGAGAGAGAAGGAAAGGAGCAATGTAAAGGTACAAAACAATGGAAGAAAAGAAAGGGGAACAAAGAGCTTTGAGTACTTTTTAGGATTAATTAAATAAAGTACAAAAGGTGTCTCTATGGACGAGTTTCCATTGATGGCAGTGAATATGTTCTTGTGTGAACTTGTTTTTTTTTTTTTGTGCAAAAGTATATTGACTATTATTTCCTTGTGAATAGCGAAATGGCCCTAATGACGTGCAAAAGTTTAGAACAAAACTCATTTTCTACCAGTTGGAGCCTCCGCAGGTGATACGGGTGCATCATATCCTCCGTAGACGGATAGGAAAAGAAAGAAATAGTGGCGAGGAATTCTTATGGGAGAAACACAGGGGAGGAATTTGTTCAAGCATTGTTTACTTATGTATAAAACCTCCCGCTATGAATTGGTCTAAGTCCAATATGCTCAAAGGGTTACTGAGAAAGCCATTTGCACGAGAAAAGCAATTCATATGGAAAATTATCATTCTTAGGATTTTTTAAAAAAATAGTTGAGAAAGAAGAATATAAAGGGAGATATTAATAATAATTTCAATTCATATTAAAATTTTAATTCATATCTGCTCAAACATAGCGTTTATTCTTATTCCATTCGCAGAACTAGAACTGGATAATAAATTTTGAAACATCCCGCCTCAATCCCGTTTGCGTTTTCATATACATATGTACCTTATTGTTGGAATTAAACAAAACACCTACAAATTTGGCAAGCAAAAAGCCACCTGAAATTTCCCACTGGTAACCTATGATGTTATCTAAAAAACGGGAGAAAATAGGCGGAGTAATTATGATAGTTCCATACATGCGAAAAAACTTTTAGGGAAAACTAGGTGTAATCTGAGAAGCATGATTAAAAGAAAATAAAAGTTTCGAGAAGAAAAACATTTGCAAAAGATTTCTCAAGAATGCACCAGCATTTTTTTCCGTCTATTCCATCCTTTTTTTTATTCGCTGTAGCAACTCCCACTCATTATTTTTTGCTCAAACCTTTCTCCTGGATTATTTTTTACAGAAAGAGACATTCACACACTGGAGGAAAGGAGCACCGTACTCACGATATTGCTAATGATATTTTATAAAACAATTTTTTTATTCCCTCACTTTACACCTGTTATGCTCTCTCACCATCAAGCTGGGAAAGTGCTGACGAAAACCTCAGCCGGTAAATATGCAGCAATAATCATTTTATTTGCAAAGGGAAAATCTTTTGCAACAAAGAGGATCGAATTTGAAGCGGTGGTGTGACTGAGGATACAAAATCCCAGTTGGTGCTTGCTTTCACTACAAATTACATTTCCGGTCTAAATAGTGCGAGCATTGTGTATGGTGATTTTCATTAAGAGTAATGCATGTAGAAACTATTCTTTGGTCCCGGTAGAATCAGGGCAGGAGAGAGAGACGCAACATAAGAGAGGAAGAGAGGTAAAGAAAGACTAAAGAGAGAATAAGAGAGACAGCGAAAGAAATGAGACAAGATTCACGACAGAGAAAAAAAAAGAGAGAGAAAGTTAATTCGACGAGAACAAGAGAGAACCAGATAGAGGGAATAAAAGAAAGTACAAGAGAAAACAAGAGAGGAAGGGAATAAAAGAGAGAACAAGGGAGGGAGGGAATAAAAGATACAGCAAAAGAGAGTGAATAAAAGAGAGTACAAGAGATAGAAAATGAGAGAGAGAGTAAAAGAGAATAAGAAAGAAAATAAAAGAGAGTACAAGAGATAAAAAAGAGCGACGGCAAGCTAGAGAACACGAAAAAAAAGGGAGAGGAAAGAGAGAAAGATAAAGAACAAGAGAGAAAGAGAGAGAACAAGAAAGAAAGAGAGAGAACAAGAAAGAGAGAGAGAGAACAAGAAAGAAAGAGACTGAACAAGAGAAAAAGAGAGAGAGCAAGAAAGAAAGAGACTGAACAAGAGAAATAGAGAGAGAACAGGAGAGAAAGAGAGAGAACAGGAGAGAAAGAGAGAGAACAGGAGAGAAAGAGAGAACAGGAGAGAAAGAGAGAGAACCAGAGATAAAGAGAGAGAACCAGAAAGAGCAACAGAGAATCAGAAAAAACAAGCTAGAAAGAGAGAGCAACGGAGAACCAAAAGAAACAAGAGAGAAAGAGAGAGAACAAGAAAAAAAGAGAGAGAACAAAACAAGGAAGAACAATAAAGAAAAAGAGAGAGAACCAGAACGAGAAGAAGAGAGAAAAAGAGAGAAAACAAGAAAAAAAGGGAGAACGAGAGAAAGAGAAAAGAGAAGAGAAAAAAGAGAGACAAAGAGATACAAACAGAAAAAGGAAGAGAGACAAAGTGAGAGAAGGCGAAAAAGGAAGAGAGACAATGAGAGACAAAGAGAGACAAAGAGAGAGAAAGCGAAAAAGGAAGAGAGACAAAGAGAGAGAAAGCGAAAAAGGAAGAGAGACAAAGAGAGAGAAAGCGAAAAAGGAAGAGAGACAATGAGAGACAAAGAGAGAAAACAAGAGAGCGAGAGGGAGAGAGAAAAAAGTGTGTTTTGGGGGAAGACTTTCTCTCGTACGTGGTCACCATACCAGGAAGTGTATTCCGTATTCGCAGGGAAATTTTTTGGTATTTCTCTCTCTGTATCCACAAAATCTCTCTGTAGAAGGGCCATGAAAGTTGTGTGGATAGTAATACAAGTGAGGATGGGGGACAAAACTTTCTCCGGCTCCCTACACTTTCCCTCGTCTCCTACTCCGTCCCCTGTTTTTGCACTGGTTGATTTAAGTACAAACTTCCGACTACTATACTATTACCACTACTACAACTCACTAATCGCTTTCCACGGGAGGTAGATCCGGTTTTTTCCCTCTCCAGCCCATGTATCCCGGGGATACACCGTGTACCAGGGATCTTCCGCAGGATTTTACAGTTACGTCCTATACTTCATCTCACCCGGTTGAAGTGGTGAAGGGGGAGTTCCAACTCCTCCTTTTTTCTATAAAAAAGAATATATAAAGCCTTCTGGTAGTTGCGGCTCGTTATCTATAGAAATCCAGAATGGTTCTTTTTTTTAAACCAGGAACGTGTAAACATGTTTGGTTGAATCTCTTCTCACGTCCTTGTCATTATCATCATTATCATTATCCCGCAGTGGAAATTACGGGTCTCCGGGAAAAGAAAACAAGTACACTTTTTTCTTCCTACCTCTCAAAACTTTTTCCACCATCTTTTTTATTATTCACACAAAAAACAAAACTAGAAAAACAAAAAAAATTAGAAAACAAAAAAATACACAAAACTAGAAAAACAAAAAAAACAAGATGACTGTGTTACTGATGTTGTGATGTGCTCCCGGGGAAATCTGGGATTTTCATCCTTACAAAATAATTCGGTGTGACTGCGTGGAAAAGAATTTCTTATTTTTGGCCATATTATAAATCGTGTTTAGAGAACTTTTCCAGGAGGAATGCCTGGAGGTGGACATGTGGATGGAACATGAATTAATATACCATTTTTCCTTGTCAGTTTGCGTTGCATAACGAGATGAAAAACAGAGCTGACCATTTTCTTTTGTATTTTCTCCCTTAGAATGTTTCCATTTATATTAGATCTTCTGTCGTTCCTTCACCCCCGTGTTACCTTCTTTCTTTTGTTTCTTGGATTTTTAATTGTAAGTACTGTACAACCATTAATAATCCGCATACCTAGTCATTGTCACGGTGTAGCCCATTTACTCACCGAGCTGAATTTCGGTGGTCATTTCCATTTAACGTATGCATTCCTATGTATAACTTGGGCGTATCTCCCTCATTTCCTTTGCTGACAAGCTTCTCTTGTCTTTTTTCCTACCACTCTTGTCGTCTCCTCTCTAGACGTATACTTGTCCCTTTTTTCAACTTGATGGATAGGCCTGAGTAGTTTTTTTCCAGGAATTATCTGGTGAGTCTACCAACGTGTTAGCTTACCATTCCCAAGCCACATTTTCCATAAAGGGGAGTACGAGCAATAAAAAGGGGGAATTCCACACTTTTTCTTCCTTCGTCTCATGTCTCACCTTTTGGAATTGATGCTAGAGTATAATTTTGCACTCTTTCACCTGGTAGGGAAGGGTTAAATGCAGATGAACAACCATTACATCTACAGCTGCTGAGGGTCGATTCAATAATTGGAGGAAAAACGGATTAGGGACACGATGCCAGCGGAATTCTGACGGCTACCTTTCCCGGGTACAGACACCAAGGTACACTATGTGTATGTATGATTATGCATATAAAATGTCTACCTATAGGTAGGGATGATATCTAACAAACACGCCCGATATGAACACATCCCTCATGGATGCACTGGAAAAAATAAGCCCACATTGCTAACGCAGAAGAATAAATGCTAGTCATGGTATGTATGCCTATATATATATATATATATATATATATACATATGTACATACATTATGTACATAAAATGTAATTTTATTACATGTAGTCCCACATAACGACATACAAAGGTGGCAGGTCACCCTTTGATTACCGATTTGAACAAAAGAACCACGCGTTTCCCTTCCACATTTTCAAACAAATAATGCACTTACAAAGCGGGCATAAAGTAACATTTACCCCTTTCCTAAGAAAATAAATTGTGGGTCAATAAATGTACACTCGTAGGATGTCTTGGCTGGATTTTTTTTTTCAGTAGATTTTTTTTCCGTCCTTCCAAGAGGGGGAAATGCTTCTTTCTTGTCCGGGGACACACGTAGTGAATGGCGACAGGTTGACATTAGCACATTTTCGAACATGTCAGTTTATTATTGTCACCAAATGGTAGCTCTCTGAAGGTAAAGCATGGACATAAAATGTATGTGTGCACTTACGTATAAAAACGTGTCGAATCTATTGTGTGGGATACTTATTTAAATTCCAGGGGTATATTGACTGAGTTGTGGTATTGACGAGCCGGTATTCTAGCTTCTTTTTCCGGGGGAATAATTCGGGACCTCTGGAAACCGCTGAAAGTTTCCTTTCTTCTTCTCACTCGTGCAAACTTTCTCTCCACCCCCATCACTTCTTTCACACATCAAAAAGTGACAATCAAATGCATTGATTTTTTCCTCTTTTTTCCCTCCTCGTGACCTAATTTTCTCTTACCGTCTTTCTTCCTTTATTTCACATTTTTGGACAAGGTGGAGTGGTGAGCCTGGGGAAGAATGCTTTAGTAACGTCTAGCCACCATTCTGACCGTCAACCATTTGATCACCTCCCGCCATGTAAGTAAAGATTTGAAGTCGATTAGGGATTCTGGGCTATGAGGACATCGGTAGGCCCAAATGTCACAGCCTTCGCCTCTGGAGGGGGTAAAAAAGACAAGTGCATAACATTTACATTAGTAATGTCATTTTTTTAGTACAAATACTACTAATAATATTCCATTTGAAGCTTCCATTTGTCAAATACAAAACTCATTTTTCCCATTCATCTTAAAAGCCATCCACCAGTATTTTGCTTCCTGGACAGAACTGTGTACTTAACCCGGTTTGTGACTTCCGTATTTGTACAATAGCTACTGCTCTTACTACCGCTACTATTACACCTATTCCATTGAAATAGTAGGTATGGATACACATAAGCATACTTACATTTAGTACAAGTAAGTAAAGATTACACAAAACCTTGCGAGTGCAAGACTTTCTGTGTATTGAAAGTTATACACAGGAAGACCACCCTAGGCTACTATTGTACAGTTCTTTTATATATGTACGTATGTATATTACACATATTATGTTAAATACACGCACACGTGCCACCATCGTTAATTGCATTGCTTTAAGTAGGAATTCATGGTGATTGATTGTGTGGGAACATTTGCATGTACGAATAAAAATTAAAAATTAAATTAAAAAATCAAGTTAAATTAAAAATTAAATTAAAAAATCAAGTTAAATTAAAAATACTAAAAAAAATTAAAAAATAATAAAAATGCATAAATAAATTTAGAGAATGATACTAATGGAGATTACACACCGAGTAAGACCTCTATGTGCAGCTTCCATGTAGGTGAGGAGTCGAGTTCCATCGTTGGAGGCCAGCAAACGCGCACTCAATATTTTCTCGTCGCCCATGTAGCTAGAGAAAATGGCGAAAGTAAGTTTTTTAATTAGTTTGTCAAATTTCAACTATCCATGTTACGGAATAAACCATCCCAACCAAACATATGGAGTGATGAAGATTAGAAAAAGAGAATAGGAAAGTTGGTGCGTGTGGATCTCCGGACAAGTTCTTGCTAGGGAGCATGAAGAATTTCTACAGAGAAAAGAAAAACAAGAAGACATGAAGAAGAGACGAGAGAGAGAGAGAGAGATAGGGGAATTGTTACATGGATTAGGTGACAAACTCATCTTGGGAGCAAACAAGATGACGATGCTCATATTTCCAACTTTGTATTACACATCACACGTTCTATCCACGGTAATGCTTGCGTGTGTTAAGATAGACACAGCACAACGAGGGGAAATTTTACTAGAAAAAATGTGGAAAGGATGACCTAGAGAAAGGCTTGAATTGGCTTGGGTAGAGATAGGTAAAGGGAAAGACAAGGTAGACGACACCATATTGCAAGAGGAGACAGAGGATCGCTTAAGAAGAGAAAGTTCATTGTAAACACACAAGAGAGAGACAGACCGAGACACAGGGAGAGAGAGAGAGAGAGAGAGCGAGAGAGAGACAGGACGAGAGAGAAAATGGTGAGAGCATAGCTGTGGTGAGTGATAATTTATCTAGTGCAAATATATTAGTCATGAAAAGGTATTAGTGAAAGTCATGCCACATCCGGTGCCTAAAAGTAATGGGCGAGGTCCATTAAGAAGTATAATAAATGAATATTTTCCTTTCCCATTCACTCTCCTTTGCCCCGTCCCGACGACACGTGGTCAGTGGTAATAACAATAATAAATCCGGTAGCAGTCTCCATTATCTCCTATGACACCCCAGCCTTGGCGTGGTGATGAGTGCGTTAATGTGAAGTTGACTTTTTGAAAGCGTTTTGATTTGATAAGGATATATCACACACCTCCGTCTCTATGGCGGGGCCTGACTTGCTTTTTTTTTACCCCTCACAGGACATATTATAGATTTGATTCAAGTGCAAACAAGCACTTTGGGTAGGTGCAGTAAGTTTCCCCCACTCCTTTCGGGGAGAGGGTAAATGCACCATTAAATTACGGCATTACATTAAAGGGATGAGGCACCGGAGAGAGGGAGAGAGAGAGAGAAAGTGGGAGAAAGAATAATCTCACACTTGCACATGGGGCTCTTTTGGATTAGAGTGGGAGCAAATACTTGGGAGATTAAGGGAAAGTGGGGGCAAATAGGATTTCAATAAAAACGGAGATACAGAGGTGGCTGCGGGTATGTGTGTAAGAGAGTGAAACATGGAAGAGAGAGAGAAAGCCAAGGGGACAGCATGAGTAAAAGGGTGAAGGATAATGGAGTGAGGAAGAAGAAAAAAGGGAAAAGAGAAAGAAAGAGCTTGAGATGCAGGAAGGAAGAGAAAGTCCCAAGATGAAAAGTGCTTTTGGCATCGTCCCATTCGTTGTGGGGGGGGAAGAGATGGGAATTACAGTGAAAATCGGCTAGCACATCCCCATATGCAATGTATATATGCTCACATAAATTCCTCAAGAACCACCCAAACATCAGAGTCCGGAGTCGGTATTTTCAAAAGAGCACACGCCCCAATGGGTGCCTTTTACCCGGAGTTCACAGGTACTCAGCGTGAACGGAACCTCTCTTTCTCACTCTCTATCCACTATCTCCCTTCTTCTTCCTTCATCCATGACGCCAATTATGCTTATTTTCATCGGACAACCACACGGTTGCTTATGAGTTCCTTCATGCACTCTCCTCGTCTCCCTTCCTATACATATGCACGTGTATGAGCGTACGTTTGTCTGTGTACAAAAGGAATGGTGTTTGTCAACTCTGTTAGGAGTTTCTGTTGAGCTTTGCAAACTTTTTTCTTCCTTCCTTTCCTCCTTCCTATATCCATGACTCTCTCTCTCTCTTGATTTCTTTTCTCTCTATATCTCTCTCACCCTATCGTTTTATCTCTCATCATTTCTCTTACCTTTTTCTTTTTTACTGCTTCTCGTGCTTTCTCTAACTTTCTCTCTCAATGTTTCTTTAGATTCCTCTACCTTTTGCTCTCTCATTTTATTTCTTACTACGTATCCCGCCGTCTCTCAATTTCTCTTTTGCTTTCTCTCCCTTTATTTCTTACGGCATCTCGCCGTCTCTCATTTTCTCTTTTGATTTCTCTCATTTCATTTCTCATTTTCTGTCATTTTATTTCTCATTTTCTGTCATTTTATTCTCATTTTCTCTCATTTTATTCTCATTTTTCTCATTTTCTCTTTTGCTTTCTCTCATTTTATTTCTCATGTTCTCCTTTGCTTACTCACATTTTCTCTCTCAGTTTCTCTTGCTTCCTTTCATTGTCCCCTTGTCTTTGTTGCTTTCTCCCTCAGTCTCTCTCAAACGTTTTTTCTCATTATCTCTTAAGCTTTCTCTCAAGCTGTCTCACTGCCTCTCCTGATTTCTCTCGCCACCTCTCTGGTTTTTCTCATTGCCAATCTATTTTCCCTACTTTCTCACTGTTTTTCCTGCATTCCCTGTTACGCTGTTGCTTTTATATTCTATTTCCCACGGTTTTCGTTGCTTTTCCCTTACTCTATCTCTTTCTCTTTTACCATTCTTCTTTCTTCCCCTTCTCGTTCTCGCTTTTCTTAGTTGTCTTCCTCTCCCTTCTTCCTCCTTGTTTTCCTTCCATCTCGGTTTCTTTTCCACCGTGTTTCTTTCTCTCCATTTTTATGTACTCGCACTTTCTTGTTGATCTCCGTTCGTCTGATCTTCTCTCAACTTTGATCGTATTTCTGTACTTCGTCTCTTTCCGTGTACATTTATCAGTCATTTTTTTGTCTCTCCCTACCTCTCAACATCCCATGGATAAGAGACGCAATATGAGCTGGCAAGTTTTGGGTGGAATGAGACGAGGCCCATAAGAAAGGAGAAGACACTGAGAAGGTGGAGGAGGAGGAGGTGGTGGAAAGGGAAGGACTATCATATTCCTCCTTTTTGTGGAGCCAAGAGGAAAATTTACAACCTTGGTGAATAAAAGAAACCTGAAGGAGTATCAAGAGCCACTACTTCCACTCCTTGGGGCTCGCTTCAAAACGTCCATTCAACTTGCCAATGTAACTTCTTGCCTTGTAAAAAAAAAAAAAAGGAGGAGAGAAGAAAAAAATCTTTTGTGTAGTACTTA
Organism: Disparrhopalites patrizii; assembly: GCA_034698585.1. Lineage (NCBI taxonomy): Eukaryota > Metazoa > Arthropoda > Collembola > Symphypleona > Sminthuridae > Disparrhopalites > Disparrhopalites patrizii. Next base: position 24,251 of record JAQGBT010000098.1, read on the forward strand.
TTCTCTTTTATGTATTTGACCTTTGCCCCTTCACAAGTGACATCAGCCCGTAACTTATTTGCCTCCTCAGCGTTAAGGTTAATAATAGTGACAGCCAGCTCAAGTGAGAGCATCGTGATTATGGGGGAAGGAAAGCATACATTACAAACAGGACACAAGGGCAAAGTGAAAATTGAGAAAGGGACAAGGAAATTACTCTCAACTAATTATAAAAGCTCAAACACAAGACTATTGAGTTACAATAATTGCATGTCAGTATTCTTCAGCATGCCCGGACTTTGTGATGAATCTCCCAAAAGAAACATGTTACCCGCTGTCGTATGGAGGAAATGGAGGGAACAATGGAAGGAGAAAGTCATTTATTTGTCTTTTCCATAACCTCCTCATATTTATTAGGCTATCGGTGGATGTCAATTACCCTTGCACGTGTCCGCAAGCATTGCACATTTGCACATTTGTTCTCACCTCCAATAAAAATGCTTTAATTAAATGCTACAACACCAAGAAACTTGAACGAGGGAACTGAATTAGATTTTTCCCCACAGAGTACTACAAGCAGTGCTACGGCATCACTTTTTTCCGACTTTCCTCTGGTCTTACATCATAAGATTGGATTTAATAGTATAAACTCACGGGGTCAAGAAATGGTTTCTTTATTTCTTACTCGCGGAAATTGAGAAAACAATTTTTTTTTATTCTCGTCCAAAGAAACAGGAAGTACTGGTGAATCCTGAGTAAATTAGTAATGTCCCATACACAACGTTTTCTCTTTTTTCCCTTTTTCCCTTCCTTTCTTTCCCTTACTTTCTTTTTCTTTCTAATCTTGTATCTCTTCCTCACGTCTCAACCCAACTTGTAGATTCCTCTTGCTTTCACCCATAGAATTCGAAGAGTATTTATGACTCCATACGAGCATCTTTTACCGCCCACGGGCGGTCACTGCCTTTTCCAGACGTTGGCTACATACGAAATTATAATTCTATCCAGCTTTTCTTTCTCTTCATCCCAAGAAGTATAGATATACATATATACATATATATATGTAATTACATGTATATGCAGCGGGGTTAATATTATTAGTGCCAATGCTATTTCCAATATAGTCATTCCGCCCATATTTAGGTACAGTACTCCTTTTATTTTTTCTGGTGTTCCCCATCTAACCATTATTTATTACTGTGCCTTACCATGAAGCTTCTCGTCATTTCTTGGCACTTTTCACTATACAAAAATGAGTGTGGTGCATGTGTGTATTTCCCCTTTTTTGTATGGGATCGTTCCCAGTGTGATAAGAGTCATTCTTGGAACTCTGCGTGAGAGTGCTTTTTGAAGAGATCCTAATGACTTGGGTCATAAGTTTGCACGTCAATAATCGTCTTAAAACGGGGGACATATAGCTGCCAATTTCAGGCTCAAATTTTTTCATCTTCTTCTACCCTCCAACATAACATTAATGGTAAAGCTTTAACAAAGTTTCCTTCTCTCAACAAATTTTCTCGTCGTTTGCTCCAGATTTTTGAATGGTGGCTTAAATACGACAAAATATTTTATCAGGCCCTATTCTAGCAGGATAATATACGTTGGGATGTTCACGTAATATATTCAATTCTCCTCATTATGTTTACATATTGTGTACATTTTAAGGCGCTTAAAGGGCTTACTTTTGATGATAAAGCGCTTCTTCCTAATTCTCGGCCTCATTAATGTACCTCATTAATTTAGCATATGTGTGTATGCTAAATGCCGACATTGACTAAATATCACTCACAGCTCGCGTATGTTTGGTTTCAAATCATTTAGTTCGTGGAATTAGGAAAGAATTGGAGTAGGCTGAGAAGATGTTTTTTAAGCCTGGCCACATGTCTCCTTTCATATACTATTTACGGAATCTTTCACCCCTTTGACAACCAAATCTTTCCTTTCACTATTCAAAGTTAAAAGCCAACTCCACCCAAAATTTTCTTTGTGATTCCACCCATATGATTGCCCCTTGTTTAATTTCTTTCACCACACTACACGTATCCCATGGAAATATCCGACGTTTTGACAATGAACGAGAAATTGCCAAAGAAATGTATTGACGCGCTGGGAAAGACAAAATACATGGAAATCCCTGCTATTACAATTTATGGGGAAACCCCCCATTCTTTTGTTGTCCACATCAACTTTTCTTGGAAGATGAACACGGGTATTCATAATTTATTATGACAAATACTTGCAAGGGAGAAAGTATGGTGTAACGTTACTACCTTTCTCTCGTCTACGACAATTGGTCCCCAGAAAATGGGGAGGAAATCCTTTGAAAAGGAAGAAATATCCTTCCAACTCTGAGGACCTGAGGTAGGTGTGAAATGTTGTGATTTCAAATGGAAATGCCCCACTTGTCTCCAATGCGTTGATTCATCTTCTGTCCCCACGGCATCATATTTTAAAGGGAACTCAAAAGTCAATAGTCATTTGAAGGAGGCAGACGTTTTTTTTTCCTGGGCGTAATAGTTAGGAATCTTACTGTTAAGGGAAAGCAATGTCTACTATATATGAGCAGTTCCAGGAGGAAGATTTAAGGATTGAAAAGGTGGAGGTAGTACCTCATTTCAAGAGTAGTCTCATGAGTCTTGCCTTTCCTCTATCTCTCTCTTTTGTCTATTCCATTCCTTTCTGCCTTTTCTCTTCCTCCAGATTCCACTTCCGAGTACTCCCCGAATTTTTTTTATCCTCTCCAAGTAAAAAAAAAAAAAATTGGTTGCAAGGACAATAAAGTGAAACTCTTGGGGTATTTGGTAAAAGGTGGGCAAAAGAAAGAGACAAGCAAACTGAACACTAATGTTTTATTGTACTCCCCACACATCTTACATACTCTAGAATTGATGTGTATATACATGTATACACGTGTATGTATATGTACGTATGTATGTACATACATACACGTACTTGTCTGTACCACGGCTGCCCGACTTCTGTGTCCAAAATAGCCATTGTGTGGATGCAAACCAATCTTCCCAGAAGTGCATGTACATACATACATTATGTACACGTAAGACCGTAGTATGCACAAAGCGGGTTTGACCCATAAAGTAAATATTTTAGGAGATTCAAAAAAATCAATGTCTAATATTTTTAAAAGAATTTCCAATGATATTTAATACTTTCGGGAAAATGTTCAATGCCATTTAATATTTTTGGAAGAATGTCCAATGACATTTGATCATTAGAGAGGAAAGGTTGAAATATATAAAAAATTTATTCTGAAAAACATTTATTTTCAAACAAGTTTGCACTTGTAATGATTTGTGCCCATTTCTGTATGTATGTGTACTTTGGTTGAGGGGAAGGAATAAAAGGCTGCATCGCACTCTTTTGTTTTCTTTGGTCCCTACAGTATAATACATAAGAAAATAGGTCGGAGACCCAAGAGAGACAGAAATGATGTAGTACCTTTTGAAAGCATTTTCGGAGAATAAAGGCACAAGTTTTTTTTTCTCTCCTTTCTTTCATTTTCCTGGACACTGTGAATGGCTAAGGCACCTTCAAACAAGGGGGGAGTATTTGAGGGCACTTTCCTTCAAGATGTGAGATTGAGCTTGGCTTCAAGTCCATGTATGACCCACACAAGAAAATTCCCTTTGTTGGACTTACTTATTAAATTTTTTCACACAATTTACCTAACCTCTGTCACTTTTTCGGGCTGGACTTGCCATACAATTTTTAGTAGGAGCCCAAAATTTTTTCCACGCAACTCTTCCCTTTATTCTTACTCTTTTATGGCATTTCTGCTCGTTTAAACTTTTATATACCTACACAACCCTTTTTTGTCTCTTCTGCGACGGTGACGGCATAAACACGGTACAATACGACGGGGGGAGAGAAAAGTCAGTCATGTTGCACATTGGGGCAGAGCATGGATGAAAGTTCAAAGGCTTGGTTTGAATGGTTACGAGCAGAGAAGAGGATATTCAGATGAGAGGATCCCTATCCCTCTTTGTTACAGGTGTAGAGCCATAGGAATTGGTGGACAATGTAATAAGTGTAGTGTTATATGCCTTGATTTAAAATGTAAGGAAAAAAAAAGACTGGGAATTTTATGAGCCGGAACGCTCTCATTGTTTCAAGTGGGAGAAGTGTGCACAAAGTATTTGGAGTGTGAAAGACAATACCTTTGCCCATGACTCTGCACTTCCAGGTGCTCTCCTCACGAGGCAGGAAAATAGCATTTCCTTTTATGTAAATATGTACGGGACAACCCTTTTCTCACCAATTTCATTCCATCCTAATTCCGATCCTGACTTTTATCCTCAAAATCCAATCATTTTAGTGCCGGATTTACCTTTCAAGTTCTTCTTTTTGGGAATTAGGACGAGATGTAGCTGGTGGAAAAAAAACTTTGGAAAGATTGGTTACAGATCTGTATTACGGCTTTAATTTCATTGGCAAAAAATCGAAAAGGATAAATTTGGCAGTTCTAACGGAAAAACTATTGCCACTTTGTTTTATATTTTAGATATAATCGATTGGCAATCCATTTCAAGGGTGAAAAACTCATATTTTTTCTGCAATATTGGGAGTAAATATTGGGAAAAATTACTACAATATTGCCAGTAAATTACTACAATATCGCCAATAAAATTGCTGTTTCCCCCGTTTATAAATAATTCCCCATCCCCCTAAAAGCAAAATGCATGGGGAAGCGTAGAATTGGAAGTTCCCCTGAAATTACTAGGACAATTTAGGGTGAAAATCGCAGAGGTAAGATAATATTTATAAAATCTAAACACGCATAAAATTCAAAGTACATATGTATGTGCTTTGAATATGGCAGTGTGAAGATTTAAAGAGATGGAGGAATTCATATTTTCAGATGTGCACGTAAGGAAAGAGATGTAGAATGAAGATAATTGTAGAAAAGATTTAGGCTTATCCCATGTACCTGACTTCATCAAGAAAGGCAGCACTGAGGGGTGCAAATTTGGCGGGTTCCCGAGACAGCTCACAAAGAAGTCTCTGTCGGCAGTCATCGTCAAAAATTTTGAGACCCGAGAAAAAGTACCTGTACAACAATGATAGGAAGGATATAAGGGGACATAGTCACAATAGTGATAATAATCGTAATAATAAAAGCAATGATAAACAACCCACATAATATTTGTCTCAACAATTACTCTTTTCTCCCACACAAGCACACCGCCGACGGATCCTATTCCTATATATCTGTCCAAGTAGCTCCCATACCACGACTATGACCAGGACTACTGTATGTGTATATAAACTGTATTTATATATAATGCTCAGGATGTTGCACACACGGTTGCAAAAAGGCCAGGGAGGACATCCATGGTAAGAAATTTTTATTGCCACACACACAGTCGTTATGAGAGCGAGTCCTTTCTCTCATAACTGTGTCATTGTGTGGAACGACAAGTTCTTTTTCTAGGTTAGATCCCTCTTCACCTATGCACGTATGTATTTATATGTCCACATTTTTTTTCATGTATACACGCCGTCACAATTCTTGTAACCCTCCTGGTAGATGAGAGAGAGAGAGAGAGACGGAAAGAGAGAGAGACAGAGAGAGACTCAGAAGAGAAAGTGAGGCACACCATGGAGAAGGCGGGGAGTGATCCTGGTTGATTTATGATTATGAGGAGAACATGTGTAATGCACTAATAAAATAAAAACAAATTGGATGACGCCTGTTGTGTGTCCCGCAACATGTGCATTTATATAATATTTGCAATTCAGCTCCAATAATCCCCCAATGTATCGGACCGATCCCACCACCGCCGATGCTAAACTCAAATTGAAGGGAATTAAGTCAGCCCTCAACCCATTTAGCGGTTTTCACCCACAATCTCCAACCACCATCAACTTTCTCTCATTCACACTCCCGATCTTCTCTTCCTCCAGCTCTCTCCCTCTCTCTATTTGTCTCTCTCATGTATGTATAATATGTATATACAGTGTCATGATTGGTATGCCGGAGAGACTACATTTCTTTCCTTCTTCTTCATTATTAACTCCAATCTTTTGTATGGTTTGGTTTATCTCTTTATTTTGCTTCTTTCTCTCTCCATCTGTCTCTTTCTCTTTGTTTTTGCCTCTCTTCCTTTATCTAGTAAGCTCTCCCTATAACTGTACTGGTTCTTTCTAGCTGTTTGTCGATTTCTCTTTCTTACTTTTTTAAATCACTATATCTCTTCTGTGTATTCATAGCTCTCTATCTTTTAATTGCTTTCTCTTTTATCCCTTTGTGTCTTTCTTCTTCTTATTTATCTCTTCATCCCTTCATCTCTCTTTTGTTGATTTATCCCTTTTCCTTATTTATCTCTCCTTTCTTTCTTTATCTCTTTTTTCTGTGTATTCATATCTCTCTATCTTTTAATTGCTTTCTCTTTTATCCCTTTGTGTCTTTCTTCTTCTTTTTTATCTCTTCATCCCTTCATCTCTCTTTTGTTGATTTATCCCTCTTTTCCTTATTTATCTCTCCTTTCTTTCTTTATCTCCCTTTTCTGTATTCATCTCCACTTTCCTTATTTATCTCTCTGTTCCTCATTTATTTCTCTTCCGTCCCTCTATCTCCCTTTTTCTTACTTATTTCTGTTCCATCCCTTTATTTGACTTTCCCACCCCATTTATCTGTCTTCACTCCAATTATTTATCTCCCTTCTATCCCCTTATTATGCATCTTTCTCCCTATTTGTCTCGATTCTAAACACTCATCTCTCCTTCCCTCTGTATGAACACCCTTCTATCTCTTTATCTCTCGTTTTTCAATTCCCATCTACGCGTTTTTCTCTCTGTTGTACTCGATATTTTCCCATGTTCTACCCCGTTATCTCTCCTGCCCTCGTTATTTGTCTCTCTTCTACCCTGTTATCTCTCTTCTATTCCTTGCTTTTTCTCTTTCCGTCCTTATTCATGTCTCTTCTAATTATTTCTCCCTTCGTCTACCGTTCTCCTCTATTACTACCACTACTTCTGATACTTCCTCTCTACTTGTCTATTACTCCCACCGCTTCCTTGTCTTTCCTTTTCTTGATTCGTTTGGAGGGTCTTGTGGCACATTATTCCTATATATAACTAGGAAAGCATATATAATATATATGTACATATACTTTCCTAGTTTTTTGTTTTTGCTCTCTCTTTTTGCCTCCCTTCGACTCGCTGTGTTTCCGGTTATTCCCGTGCTTCTTTCATTTCTCACGGTATTATTTTTTGTCTCTCGCTGATTGCTTCGATTGTTCACTTACTCAAGTTTGTTCAATCTCATTTGTACGTTCAGGTGAGGAGAAAGTGAGCTATGATGTAAGGAGTAACGAGGGTCTTCCCCTACAGAGGAACCACCATGGTAACGTGGAGAATATTTCACGCTGGAATTACGCTCCCCTTTCACCCCATCGTCTTCCATGTTTCCCCCCGACTCCCCCGGCGAGATCACATCCGAGGTTGAGCCCACCAATTCCCAAACATGCCCTGGAAGAAAGAATAACAACATTCTGTAAAAAAAAAACAAAAGCTTGGAAGTATTCACACAATACGTTGTATGTATATGTACATACATAGGAGCACAACTACGTGTGCATAAGAACATCCTACTGTGGTGGGCGAGTTCCCCGTCAAAAATAGGATGTAATGCCATCTTATTCATGCTATTGATTCAGGAGGTCCTATTTCTCTCCATGATACTCTCTACTCTTACACACCCGTCACACCTGCTTTATTTTACGGGTTTTGATCATGAAACCCGTGGAAAATCACCCTGGAACACGTGATCATTCTGACAGCTCACCAATTGGGCAACCACTGCAACTCTTCTTTCTTAGGAGAAATAAAAAAAAAAAGGAGTCAGAATCCCTACTTCTTTTGCCTCCCGTATCTCTCCTGGTTTCAAAACTGAATTGACAGAATAAGAAGGGGAAAAAAACTTTTTGTATTCTCTCCTTTCCATCCTACCCTAATTTTTTTTAAATCAATTACAATAACTTTCTGACTCAATATTGATTTTCGATTACACTAAGTCTACCCTTTTCTGTAGAGAGAAACAATTTAAAATTGGAGGTGGAACAGACTATTAAGATGACAGGTGATACAGAAAAACAAACTTTTTCCCTCACTTCGTATTCTGGGTTTCTTTTGAAGTCCTTCTTGTTCTTGGTCGTCTTGGGAATATGTGGGAAGTGGGTCGGACCGAATTTCATCATTCCTAATAACTCCCTTGTCATCCCAAGGTCTCCTTGCTCCAAAGCCCTGGGAAGGGACTCCATATGCTATTTGCCTGTGAGAAGAAAAATAACAAAAAATGCATGGTATACATACATGTACATATGTATATAGGTATATGTATACTAGATAAGAGAAAATCCACAAACATGGCAAAATGTCATGCCGTTCAATTTCCATACAACTTTCCGACTCTATGTTCCTATGTAAAATAAGACGAAAAAAATAATAAACAACCATGGGTCACTGTGAGTCAAGAGTGTCCTTTTACATGGATGCGCAGATTAGAGATAAATAAGCTTGTCCGACCAATTTTTACGTCAAAAGAAAGTCCCTTTTCCATAAAAGGATACACTAGAATAATTTTCAAAAAGGTCCAAAACTAAAAATATTTTTAAAAAAAAAAAAAAAAACCTACCACACCGCAATGACGACGAGGAATGGAAGGATGAGTCTTTTAGGACATACGGGGAAAGCCATGGCTATTACCCGGTGGTAATCCAAGAGCCGGGTTTCCTACAAAGTCCTCGCCTTACTCCTGACTTGTCCCCATACATGCCTTCTGTTTCACTTGGTCCCACCCGAAGTCGTCGTTCAACTTTCGGTTACACTCGTTATACCCAAATTTTCACACACTTTACGAAGAATTTGCTTTGTTTATTACAAAAAAAAACTTAAATTTTTCCCCGCAGTTTTATCATTGATTAAATGGACACTCTGATCGGTGGATGAGATCCTGATGTCATTGCGAGGATGCACTTTTGAAGGTAACTGTGACTGGTATCACCGCTGATCTCAGAACGGGTAGGATTCCCATTACAAGGACTGTGACTGCCGCTGCAGGCAAATGAGGTCTGGAGTGGGATTGTGTAAAATTTGAAAGAGTTTGTAATAGTATCAAAATAAGTAGTCAAATGGAGTAAAGAATGTGTAACCCCCTTCAAACGTTTCGGGGCTCATTTTCCGTGTCCTTCTTGATTTGCTTCGTCTCCTCTCTCTCTCTCTCTCTCTTGCTGTATCTCTTCATATAACTTCACCGTTATGTCTCACCGTTCTGCCTTCCTGAGTCCGGATACAATCAGTGAACCAAACATTTTCTTCTTCTTCTTTTGGCGTCTCTTTTATCTTTGTCTTCTTCTCCCTTCTTCTCCTCCTCTCTAGTACAAACACTCATCTGCATTCATCTCTGCATTAACTCTTGCCGTATAGTCGTAATCCATATTACTCAGTGAGCTATTCACATCCCATGCTCACATATATTTGTATGGAGAGGAGCAACAGATTATGTGGTCTTCTTTCTGACTTCACTATTCAAGGAGCTGTGTAGCGGAACTAAAGAGCGCATTCTTTTTTTTGGGCTAATTGTAAGTATCCTTTTTTCTCTTCTTATGTATAAGGTACATATTGTGCTCGTGCGAATATTGCAGGGAGAACAACATCATTGACATTTTTTATATTTATATTTTTCCACGTGACTCCTTCCCACCCGCAAAGGGATTCTTTGTATATTTTATAGTAACCCACTTTTTTTTACATAACCTTGTATGTTCGCAATATTTTATTGTTGTCCTTATACAACCTTGTATCTATACGTTTGTACCCCAGTAAATGTATGTATATAACTCCTCCACCCACGTAAGTATTTGTTTTCTCTCTCTCTCTCTTTCAAAAGATGAGGAGTATACGTATCTATGTATGTACTTCATGTAGGGAATAATCCCTTATATACGCCTACCTCATTGTATTTTTTTTATATTTTTGCCCTAGGTTATCTCCTCATTTGATAATCAATGACAACTCTATCTGTGGCCCCACGGGCCTTCCAAAGCCCAAATTTTCGGGATGTATAATTATATATGTAATTCCTTATAGGTATGTCCGTCGAGGGGAGAAAAAATGGAGCAAGGGGATGGGGGGAGGAAATGAAATATTAAAAACATTGTTGCACTCTTCTTCTTCTTCTCTTTAATCTTCTTTTTTTTTGGTCTTGATATTTCTATTCTTGATATTACAGCCAATTACACAAGCTCTCCTGGCGTTGGAATGCCTCCTGTAGCCCTGCCAGCGTGTCATAAAGTGCAGGTGAAGCAGGAACGGTTTGTATGGGTTCGTTTAGTAGCATTTGTGAAGGACAAATTTATGTCACCAGCCATTGTAGCGGAAATACATAGGGTGCAAAAATATAAATTGTAGTTATGAATAGAGGCATTCATAAGCATACATATAGGTTAATGTGGTAATAGTGTTGCTCTATATTGTCACGGAATCTGTATAACTATCCACTTCTCTTCCGGGGAGGAGACTTCGAAGGATTGTATTTAATATCAATAATAGGTTTATTAGCGGTTCTACGTTTATTCTTTCCAATGTGCTTGAAATTGCACTCCAGTTATATGCCAAAGACCGTGAGCAATTATTTACTTTCTTGAACTTAGATTATTCGCAGAATTTTTATAACTGCTGTAGCTTTTTCCTGGACTTTGTCCAGTCTAAGCATTTTTTACAGTTGTTTTTGAGAGAAATTTCCTCTAAATTTCAATAAGCTATGTTTATGAATCCAAATTCTTAAATCCAATCCACAAACATGTAGTACTGTTGACAGTTAATTTACGTTTTATGAGGCAGAATAACTTGAAAATACCATCACAGTTAAGTCAAATCGGTTTTTCAAGTGTCAGAAACCATTTTTTTACGCCTGACAACAATGTGGCAAATCTTTTTATGAGACAAAAAACGATGTGAAGAAACTTTGGCAATCAACTGTATTTCACGAAATCCGCATAAAAAATGAAGGTGGCAGCACTCTGTGTGCATACAATAATGGGAAGATGTGAATATTATTTCTTTTAATCTTACTAGGGCACCCTTGTGTATACATGTGTTACATACGCATAAACGAAAGAGAGTCTCCGTGACCTTTTCCAGATGTGAAAAAAGTCATTTTTTCGGTCATAATAATCATAATTAGTTTTGTCCCCATCGAAAGTTCAATTTAGCATAAAGTTACAAGGCAGTCACTTTTTTTTTTAATGTAGGGTGTGAGTCGCTTTTTGGAGTAAATTAGGAGGATGAAGGAGGGAAGGGGCTGAAGTAAAATTAGTTTATGTTGCAGGAGAGGAAAATCAAAAACTGACTTATGATTTTATCTTGATCATTTTATGAGTCTCGGAGAGGACGGAGTCGAAGAGAACTTTCCTGGGGAGCAGGAAATGAGAGTGAAAGACGGCTTTTTCTTTGCCTTTTGCGTAGATATATTATAGTACTACTCAATTTTGCTTCAATGTATAAAACATTCCCTCCGAGAAAAAAAGGTGTAAGAGGGAGGAAGAAGGTGGAAAAATGAAGGAAACAATTTCAGTTACTATGGTGGGAACTGGAAGAGACATTAAATTGTTAATGAGCTATTTGATGGTGGGAACAGCAGGTATTATATGGGTAGTATTTTTTATCGTTCTTATAACTCCCTCAGTATAGGGAAGAAGAGGAGGGAAAAACCCTTTGGAGAAATTAAGTCAAATGTCTAGAATCATCATGATTTTATGGGTGCCAATAAATGGAAATTGGACGCCTGACTTTATCACCACTGCTCCAGGGATAAAAAAAAAATGTCCCGGGTAGTGGATGAATGTACACACTGCCCATGGCTTAATTTCTATATAACTAACACACTACGACGATCTTTGTAACTTTCCCATTAACTTTAATCATTCCCCTCCCAATAGGAGCCAGGAAGAATAATAGCAACAACAAAACTATACCCCACTACTACCCTCCATTTTAAAAGCCCGGGAAATAGTATTCCCACGTTGCCAGTGAAAGTCTGGGGAGGTTGTGTGTATAATAATTTTTAGTAATTGCTTCGTCAAAGCACCTCCATTCGGAGAGGATCTCTCAGCCTCGATTTTAGCCTTGATTTCAGCCTCGATTTTAGCCACTATATTTAACGGTAACAAAAGTGAGGGCGGGGGAAATCCATGCGAAATAGATGTATAACGCCATTTTTGTATTGTAAAACCGCGACATGTTTTCTTATACCGTAATATAGGAACTATTCTTGGAGGCAAATTCTTTGATTTGGAAAGGCTGGCGGAGGGAAATGAATAAAGGAAAGAAGACCCTCAATTTTTCAGTGATTCCTGCTCAAAGTCTCCGAGTATGAAAGCAAAGGAAATGCTTGGAGAAAATCTGACTATATCCAGAGAGCCCTAATACATAAAAATGATCAACTCCCAAAAAATAATCCGACAGGTTTATACAAAGCGCAAAGGAGATGCTTCATATACGAGGATGCCGGATTTTAATTTGTTTGCAGTTAGTCATTTTTTACATTTACACTAAAGGGAAACAGTCCGTTTTTGTAGTAGGGCTGGCTGATACGGCTGGATCAGATTTTGTTCTTCACCCTTGAAATGCACACGTCCTCGCATATATACATTTGTGGCATGCACTTTTTGGGGAAAAAAGCAATGCGATAGCAATAAATATAAGTTAATAATCTCCGCCGGTACTTTCCCTATCCCGTAAAAATGTCAGGGAAAAATTGCACATTTGTCTCACGATTTCCAGCTCCAAGAGCAGTTACATTCCGACCATAAATTAATTTCCCTATAAACTTTACTCATGCCCGCATATTTATTGACGCAATAGTATACGTATTTTGATCCTTACCTTCATTCAATAAGTACGGTCGAATTTCTGGTGGTGAGTTTTGCCTGAATTTTTCCGTAGTATTTTGCTTGTACTTCTTCAAGAAAGCCCATTCATTTTGTGATGGCGTGAGGGGAGAAAACATTTGGATTGACTGGAAATAAATTCCGTTCCATCACCTCCCACGTATTACAGGGAGGAACTGCATTTCCCAGGTATATCTGTACATGCATAAACAATTTGAAAATGGCTTAGCCACGCCAAAAATTTGTCCGTACCCCGGCTTGTCGTCACAAAGCAATTAGCCTCAGCCATTAATATGTATAAAAAATATTGTTTTCATTATTTCTTTACTTTACGAACTCTAGTGTTATTTTGCATTTAATTTTCGTCTAAATTAGTGCACGTGCAACCACCAGGAAATTAGACCTGGCACCCTTCAAATTATTGAGTATAGAATTTCAAGGATTTCCTACCTTCCATGAAGATTGCGTCAGGTCCTCTGAAAATACATCTACTGAACCCGCAAAAACCGAAACAAACATATAAAACACAAACAAAACATTTAATTTATGGTACATGATGAGAATTGGGAATCCGAAACTGTGTATTTGCGCACGTACAATGTATACATGTATGTAATATGGATACACAGCTCCAAAGAAACCTGCACCGCCTTTCCATAATCACGTGCTCAGAAGGCTGTGGTGATGTCCTGGAAGTCTCTCATACGTGGATAACCTGACGCGTCGCCCTAAATGCTGAAGGTAGCCATTTGAAACCGGGAACGATTACCTAAATTCCAACGGAAGACTCCAACCTGCTGGCTGACGCATGCTTCCGGAAGGAAACAAAAGTGGCAAACGGGAGAGGAGGCGTTTTTCACCATTCAAGCAAAGGAAATTCTGTGGTTTATGTGGAATGTCATTGTACCGGGGATTGGACGAAACTAAAATGTAACGACTATCAGGAATGATGGTAATGCCCACAAATTCTCTTGTGCGATTAAAATGAACCGGGTGTCATATAAAACCATTGTAATGATGTATTTGCATGGCTTATTGCGTACTGCGTCCATTGGACGTAAGTATGAATGTGTGTACATTATACCAGCATATGCAATAAACATATATTTGTAAAAAAAAAAAAAGAAGAAGAAGAAGAAGAAGATATCTTCCATTGGAACAATCTGTACCTGTGCGGTCTCAATATTAACTTTGGCTATTCAATTTTCTTGGATGTATTTAAATTTTATTTTAAGGGAATATTTGAATGCTGTACGGATGAATACCTGGCAGGTTTTGTTTGGAAATCAGATTTTGCAGGGGAAACAAAAAGTTAGTGGTAAGCCAATATTTTCTTTGTCCAGTGGTCGGACTGACACAAGCTTTGATGATACTTACTAACGTTAAAATGTTGGTCGCCTAACGCCCTATTCATCCCGAGTAGGTTATTTCTCATGGATTCACAAATCATCACGTAGTCAGTTTCTATACATAGGCAAAAATTCCTGGCATCCCCTTCCAGCATCTGAGCTCTCTCCTTCCCCCTTAAGTACATTCTCTTTGTTCTTTTCCCTGGAGTTTATGAATATGAATATTTTATGTGGACAAACAAGCCCAAAACATCAAAAGTCTCATCCTTTTTGACCGGACACATCAAAAATAATTAAAGTAATTGTATGCAAATGTTAATTAGTCCCAACGTGCTCTCTTTCTCCTCCCTCTTTTTCCATATTATTTTTTCTTCCTCCTCATTTGCTCCCTCTCAACCACCTGTACGCAGTTCACCCTTGCGGAGGGGACAACCAGGTAGGATGTTGGTGAAATTCTACCATGGGAACATATTATATATTCATTCATACTCATTGTGTAAGTAGTGCTGGTTGCGTCACAGCTCCTTTGTAATTAAATTGTCTCTTGTTCTACCTTCCCATCAGTACTACTGAAATTTCCCTGGAGGAACCATTAAAATATGTGGGAGTAATTGAATCCTCCTCTGAAAAACTGGGACCATTCCGTAACCCACCCTTGTATGGCGTGGGTGATTCAGATAAAAGTCAAACAAGCCTAAAAACAAGCAAACACCCCGAAAAAGACAAGTACAACATATGAAAAAGAGACGCAAAAACTACAACGAAAATACAAAGGAAATATGTTAGTCTGTCAGGATTTTAAAGTCTGGTTTTTTGAGCCAATTATTGTTACAATACATACGCAATGCAAGCAACTTTGTTTTCTCTTTGTTTTTTTCCCAAAAAATAAAGTCACCCCGAAAATGATGTTATTTGAAGAGTGGGAAAGATAAATGTGGGGCTAAAAATGAGATTAGAAATGAATAACTCATTAATAAAATGCAAGGCGTTGTCCTTCCTCATTTTTTCACTTTGAACTTACATAAAATAAGGAACAAGTTAGGAAAATGGTGCTAATTATTTTTTTAAAGAGCATCCACTACTAATCCGTCATTGTACTCCAACTATTTTGAAATGCGCGTAATTCTAACCACTTGTTGTTCCGCTATCCTTCTGCTCCACATCAGCGTTTAAGGGATTGAGCACGACCATAGCAGATATAGTACAGAGAGGTTTGCGTCTTACAGAGAGAACTAGTGCCTTACAAAAAAAAAACCATGAGGAAACTCTGGTATTTTGTGTTTGTTTTCCTTTTAGATTTTTTTCCCCCACATTTTTTTTTGTGTCTACTTTAAATGTTTACTAAGCCACCTTTTACTTGTTTTCCCCCATTTTTTTCAATGGACATTGTTTTGCCTTTGTCAAATGGTAAAAATACATAACTTTTTAAGCGGCTTTGAAAGTAAAAATCTCACTATTTTTTTGGTTTGTTTGTTTGCTTGTTTGTTCGAAGAGTACTTAATTTTTTTTCTTAAATGAGACCAAAAGACTTTCTAGTATATGCATAAGATGTTTAGAAAAGAGGTGTCAATCCACTTATTTTTTGTGTTTTGGGGAGACAAGGTTTTCCTTCCTTGGTCCTCTCTTTTAAAAAACAATAAATTGGATTTGACCATTATCTTTTCATTTACAATTGCCCTTCCAACATGTGTTTTTCATTGTGCAGGAGTAAAAAGTGTAATGCATATATGTACATATGTGAATTTCGTGAGAAGCGTATTACAGAGTAGCAATTGCAATAACAATAAAAGGCCGACGTCTCCGCCGTAAACAGTCGGCCTATAATCTTTCCAATGGAGATAAAGGGAAAATAGTTATACTCCATGTAAATACAAGAAGTTTAGGAAAGAATTACGGGTAAATAACCAAATAAAAATCAAAAGTAATTTGATCCTTTCTCTCTACTCTTAGACTCCTCACCTTGAACTTGTGAAATGGATGTAAACATATACATAAAGGAAATTCATCAAATAAAGGGAGAATTTAATCGAATGAAGAAGAAACGAACTTTTTTTTTCCTCTGATCATTTCATTTTAGTGAAATTACTCAAAAATCCCCCTTTGTTCTTTCTCTGAATTATATACTACTTACAGCTGCTCTGGTTGTACCAGAAGAGTTTTGAGAATCAGCTTTCTCTGTGTAATTTTGATGATAAAAAAAAATGTAATCATAATGTTTTTTTTTCTTTCTTTTGAGAGAAAAAACGTGACAAGTGAGCTGATGTTTCCATTGCACTTGTTTTTATCATTGAAATAATTTGCCACTACAATGTAGCTGTTAGCTGACATTCACCAGTGCAACGGCTTCTTGCAACTTCGCACAATGTTTTTTCCCATTTCTGGTACACTTTTAGGCGCACAGCTGCAACCTTTCCTCAGGAGTTAGCACAGATATATCCGAGAGCTATTGAAGCAACCCGGGATGAGTCCAGTATTTACAAATACGCTTTGTTTCAATAATCAACTAAATGTCTGCACTCGCTGCAATATTATTGCTGTCATTTTTATACCACCAAGTTTTTGGATAGATGGAGCTTTGAAACAAATGAATGCATGTAGCAATGGCTGCGCTGCTAACAATCAATTAAACTTATTACTAATGTTGTAATAAGTTTAATAATGCTTACATCCTTCATTTAAGTTCAAGCATGACAAGTTTCTAGAACAGTTGGTTGTAAAAAGTTATTAATTATAGCGCTGTTTCGGTTATTTTAAACTTATTTAATTGTTCAAATTTGATACTTTTATCATCAAACGCCAGTAAATGAAGAATATGTACAATCTTTCATGACAATTGGCTTTTGAGAAAAGGGATTTTTGTGATTTTTGAGTATCAACAATTCTATTCTATCGAAGAGACTGGCCGACATTTTTTTCACGACGGGGAAGGAAATAAAATTTTTTAATATTTTAAGTTTAGGTGTGATTAATGCCATGTATATTTATGATATTGAATGTGTCAGGCTGTTGAGAGATGGAAAATTATTTGAGGGGTACCAGTACATGCTGACATGTGTATACTACACTGAAATAAATTTACGCTGGTTTGCTTCCGCAATTCTCCCCTGTATGCGTACATAACTTTAGCTACAATTTAGTGGGTGAAATACTAGCCGAAGTTGTAACGCGAGAAAGTGGCCGTAGTACAAACTCTGAGTTGGAGAAGGAGAGTATAGAAAAATGAATGAGTAGAAATGGGAAAAAAATCTTGTTCTAATTGCTAACCACTGCGATTTCTTTGTGAATAACATACAGGAACAGAGAGGGAGAGTCAAGTTGCGAAGCCAATTTCCATGCACTTTTTTTATTTGATGTCTTGATTGTTCCTCATAAAAGTTTTCGACAACCCAAAAGTAAAATAATCAAGGTTAAGCAGTAACAGATGCTTACATACTTTTATGTATGAACATACATACATGAGAGGAACAACGTGTTATTCTATTCTACTCCTTCCTTTCTTCTCTTTTTTCCAATTCTTTCTTTTTTTTCCTCCACACTTACTTTCTCTTTCGTTGTGAAAGTTTCCCTTTCACCCTTTTTTTCTCCATTTTCTCTGCTGCACTTGCTCTGTTTTTCTCTGGTTCATTTCTTTCTCGCGTTTTCATCATTCTCTCTCTTTCTCTCTTTCTGATGCCTGTTCATCTCTCGCCCACTTTTTCTCTATTGCTTTTTCATTTCTCTCCATCCCTCTATCTCTTGCTCGATTTTCCCTCTCTCTCTGTCTCTCTCCTTTTTGATTTCCCTCTCTCTCCTATTTGATTTCCCCTCTCTCTTTGTCTTTCTCTTGTTCGATATTCCCTCTCTGTCTCTCGTGGTCACTTTTCCCTCTTCTCTCCTGTTTTTTTTCGCACTCTCTCTCTCTCTTTCATTTTTCTCGCTCTCTCTTTGTCTCTCTCATTCATTTTTCTCGCTCTCTCTTTGTCTCTCTCTCTTATTCATTTTTCTCGCTCTCTCTTTGTCTCTCTCTCTCTTATTAATTTCTCTCTCTCTTGTTCGTTTTTCCTTCTCTCTCTTTCTCTGTCGCTCTTGTGCATTTTTCCTTCTTTCTCTTTCTCTGTCGCTCTTGTGCATTTTTCCTTCTCTCTCTTTGTCTCTCTCTTGTGCATTGTTCCTTCTCTCTCTGTCTCTCTCTTGTGCATTTTTCCTTTCTTCTCTGTCTCTCCCTGTTGTTCATTTTTCTTCTCTCTCTCTGTCTCTCTCTTGTTCATTTGTCTCTCTCTCTCTGTCTCTCTCTCTTGTTCAGTTTTCCCTCTCTCTCTGTCTCTTGTTTGCTATTTTTCTCTTCCTCTTGTTCAGTTTTCCCTCTCTCTCTCCGTGTCTGGTTTGCTATTTTTCTCTTCCTCTTGTTCGGTTTTTTCTGTCTCTTTGTCTCTCTCTATCTCTCTTGTTCGTTTCTGTCTTTTTCGTTCCTCTCTCCCTCTCTTGCTTATCTCGTATTTTCCTCTGTCTCGCATTTGAAGCACCACACCTGAATAACATTTTAACTAATCCGAATTGCTTCAAAATGTCCACAAGTTTTCAAAATGGGTGATCCTTTGAGTTGAGCAAGTGAGAACTATTACGGGTTAAACATATGTATGCATAAAGTCAAATGGCATAGTATGACTATTTCATCTCACACGACAAAACCCCTATCTAAAACGGATCAAAGATTTATTGACCCGTAAAAATGCAATTCAATTGTGAATGCAATGAGTCGACCATACGTAAGTATGTATACATTGTTCTTTTTTTTATGAATTGTACACAGAAAAATCAACGTTGCGGTAAACCATCAATATTTGTTTTGCTTGTTTGTTTCTGAAGTAGCTTCATAAAACAATTTTTACAACCGTTTCAATGTTCATGTCTTAAATATCCGGATTTTGAATAAAATTTGACTTACACTCTACATAGGGATTTTGTTGGTGAACCAGTTTGAGTAGGAGTTCAGTCAAAGTTAATGGGCAAAAAAAAAACCAACTGAAAGTAATCACCAACGTGTGTACGTAAGTACGTACTAAGTAATTCAAGGAGCTTGAGAGACGAGTTGGCAGATAACCGTTGAGATTTGAGATTGTCGATTCGTCGATTGATACATTTTCATATTCAAATTGAATGACCAGTTCATCACTATTATGCATATGTATATATCACTTTACAATCAAATGACTTACAGCACAAAGACTTTGACAGAATATTTCAGGGTAAAACCCACCATTTGATTCAATAATACGTTAGGATTATGACAAACATTACTTTTTACATGAAATAACGTTAACAGCCAGACAATTTCCCGTTTAAAAATCAGTAAAACTTTCTTGTTTCCCCCCAGGTTATTGTATTCCTTAGTAAAAGACCCTAGAAAAAGTCGGAACGGGATACATTATTAAACATGCCGAATTAATTTCCTTTTTTTCACCCTTTAACCAAAGTACAGAGTTTCTACAGAAAAAATCCTAACGCCCAAGTAAAGTAACAGTGGGATTTCTAATAAATTTCTCCCATCTTCCTCTATAAGGTTTCCCCTATTACAAAACGTGACGCGGTCAAATAGAAAATGTTTGTCAATACTGTGCTTTAATTTTCTCTTTATCACCCATTCCCATCTCGTGAGAAAAAAAAACAAGACGAAATATTCTTGGGTTTACTCGTGAATAAAAAATAATTAATAACATCCTCCTCCCATATCCTTACCCGCCGGGAATATTTCCATAATAGTCACGCCATGACATCCCTAAGTAATTGGTTTATAATACATACCAAGTAAATCATCTTCCTCCAACCATGATTGAGAAGGAAATTGAATGCATCAGAGGGAAATGAATGCTTTCACAGTAAAATCTCCCAATGCGACAAATTTTGTCTGACTCTTTTGAAGCTGATTTCCAAGGAAATGCTAGAGGAAGGAGAAGAAGAATTAATTCTTTTGTTTCAGGAAAAAGAATCTCTTTCCCAGTCACTTGATCCTTTCTTTCGTAGATGTCCCCCAGTTATTTCCGTGACCCTGAGCCGAGAAAATATCACGGATGAAATCCAACATTTCCCAGATAAGCACATCATCATGTCTCCGGACCTTGGGGTTATGGTAGGGAATAGTAAATAATTATTACTATGTATTCCATGAAGTCATCATCCCCGAGAAATAGTCTGGGTTAGATCTATAGATATGTTGAACGTGGATGAAAGTGCCTTATGTAATTGCTATTGTGTATATTATACATATATACACATATATATACATATTATTATACTACGTAGGAGAGCTCCGAGTACGTGCATCACAAGAGAGGACTTGACCGTAATCGAGCTGCGGCCCTGAACCCCCTCGTGCCCGCCCCGGGTTCCAGGTCAAGTGGTGGAAGATTGTGATCTCATTAAAATCTACTTAGCCACGACAACTTGTTCAAGATGACATGATCTAGTTGTTGAGCCTCTCTCCGTACTCTGTTTCCGTGTACAAAATATGTGTAAATAACATGTACGGATCTACACTACACAGTGCCCTTCCACATTTTTTGAGGATATAGTCCTTGATGATGAGAGACACGCCGACGCATCTAATGTCCTCTGGACCTTTAAAAGTGAAGCAGCTTTACCATCCTCGACTTTCCTCGGTACTCTGGTGTCCCTCTTGTCATCTCAATATAGTACCTATGTCAAGAATTCACAATGCGACAGAGAGAGAGGGTGGTAGAGCGAAAGAAATCTGGTATAGCCAACCGGTACTTAGTCGCACTTGTTTAACACTTGTGAAATCTCTTCCAAGTAAATCCGATTAGAAAATATTCTCATCCCTTTCCTACGCCCCCAAATCTGCTGTCATTAGGTGCTCTTGAGTGTGATCAGTCGTCACCATTTAATTTTGTGGGGGTAAGAGCACCACTTTCAACTCCGGTTCCACTTTTATCCTTCGGTCCCTTCCCAGAGAGAGAGAGAGAGAGAGAGAGAGAGAAAGGATGAGAATCTGTCGAGTTTCAGTAACCGCATCTTGAACATACCACAGAATTCGGGTCTAACTGATTTCACTGTCCTCTTGTCGAGATCCAGGAAAATGTGTGCGTGTGTTTTATATAATTATGTATACATACATATAAAGATGTACTAGAAGGGTGTGCAATCACTGAGGACGAAGTCCAATTGAGAATGCAGAAAATGATCTCCGGCATAATGCATCCAAATAAGGGAAGTGAATTAGGATTGGGATTATTTTCCAAGCTACTTCCTTTGGATTTTGACCTTCCAAGTAATGTTTAGAAAGCACCAGGCTATGTGTATGGACATAATTGCCGCATGTGTGCTTAAATGACGACTTTTTCTCCGAAGGTCAACAAGTATACCGCGCAATACCGTGACATCTATGACAGACTTCTTTGCAAGCATTTTCAATAAATTCAACCACAATCAAAAATAGGACGAAAGAGCCTGAATTTATAATATTCGGAACGGCTACATGGGAAAATGAAGGAGCCATGTCTTTTAAATTCGCCTTAAGTAACTAAAAAATACATATGTATTCATTTATACATGTACGTGTCTGGGTTGGACATTGGGTCTTCCCCCCATAAATCTCCTTTTGATTGGCAATTACAAGAATCATCACTGTATGAGAGGAAAGTTGGGATGAAACTTTCCTACTTTTTCTTTTCGCACATTCTGTACTTTATGTACTTGATGGTAATTATTTGGCACTTGTTTTAAGTGTGAAACCCTTATTTCTCTGGGTTTTTTTTGACACTTACTAGATTGATGTGGAATCTCCAACGAGCTGTGACGATTATGAGAAAGCCGAGAGGGTAACAAGCGTAACAATTACGTCTCTGTCTTTCACCTATGAAAAAATATTGCCCTTACCATTACTTTATGATTTTGACAATCTCAAATGATTTCGATTCTTTTTTTTTTTGTGCGAATTTAATTTGAAGTAACTTGTTTTTTTGTTAATTCTGTGATTTATTTTTTGAAATCATTCCAGTGGAAAGTTATGAATGATTTGAAAATCTCATGTCCTGCGAAAAACATCAAGTATATTAGAGGTAAAAGAAAAGGCATAAGATTGAGGGTGCTCGCAGCGGTGTGTAATGATGTTCAAAAACAAGTGCAGAATAGACACAATTGTAAATTTTAAATTCAATTGATGTAATTTAGAAAATAATCTCCCTTTTCTTTTGTGTTCACAAAAGTCATTTATCCCGACTTTTCATTCGCACAGTAAAGACAAGAGAGGCACGCCTGAAAGTCATAAACAAGTCCAAAGCTCAATTAAAATTAGGCTTCTTCTGGCCGCTCCATTGCTACAGATGAGCTCAATGTGTACGAATACATGTATTAACATGTATGTACATGTATTTACGAGCCATTTTATTTTATTTACAAGCCAAGTTTCTCCCTTGTAAATTACTGTACTTCTTCCCTACGCAATGACGATCACGGGAAAGGAATCAAAGGAAAGTTTGGCGAGGTTGGGGCAAGAGCAGAAATAAAGGGATCAACTACTACTATACTTTACGTTTCTTGTTTCTTCACTCGACGTACAATAACAAAAACAAATCTAGTTTGTATATATACAGATTAAAAAAAACTTTTTTGGATCTTTGCAATACGTTTTAATTATAATCCATCAATGCTTATAGTATTGAGTTTGGATGAAAAGATTTCTCGAGGCTTTCTCTTTGCACTGATTCAAGCACAACGACTCCAAAGTGGAAGAGTTCAGTTTGTGTGTACATATACGATAGTACCATATATGACGATGAAAAAGCCGGTTGATGAGCACACAGGCACATCAACAATGAACCAATATTCAGGCGAAGTGTAGCTGTCAAATAATGGCAACTATAATTAGTATGGATCTTTGGGGATCGGGCAGGTACAAGTTCTGTTGTTTTTTTTTTTCTATCAACAAATTGGAGGTCACCAACAGGTTTAGTAAATCCTCGGCGAAAAATGATAAGAACTATAGGTTCACCTGGTACAGACAGCTTTACGCAGTCAACAGAGGCATCTAGTCAGCATTGCTGGGACTAAAAATGTCTCACATCTCCCCGGGATTGGACTTTTCCCTCGTCCTCCGAAATGACTAATCCTTTGAAGGCCTTGTCAAGCCATTCACAAACAAATGAAACCCGCTATTTATTTACAAGGGAACTTTCCATTTTTCATGTTTTTTAAATGCAATAATTGTTGATGGAATTTTCTATAATATCGGGATAGTTTATGCAGTTAGATAAGTGCATATTCTATTATCAATGAAATGATGTAGAATCCTCAGTAATGACAATGATGAAGAATGCTAAGAAATGAAAAGGATCAAAAATGTTAATAAATGAAAAAGATCAAGAATTTTAAGAAATGAAAAGGATCAAGAATGTTAAGAAATGAAAAGGATCAAGGATATTAAGAAATGAAAAGGATGTAGAATGTTAAGAACTGCGGAAGATGCAGAAAGTTAATAAGGAATGAAAATGATGAAGAGTATTAAGAAATGAAAGTGATGAAGGATGTTAAGAAATGAAAATGCTTGCGGAAGTCCCAATAAATGTTTAAACCATGAATTTTTTTTAATATAACAATTTGTGTCAAATTATGTTTACTTTTTGAAGATGGAGAGTTACACAATTTTTTATGTAAAAGTACACATATTATTTTATTATTAATACATATTACACTTTTTTTTCAAAAAAAACATTAAGTCACGGGAATAAATATTTTGAATATAACAATTATAATAACAACAACAAATAATAATAATAATATGTATATATGTATTATTATTTTTTTTTAATTTCAACAACAACAACAAATTATTATTATTACGTAATAATAATAATAAAATATATATCATGTATATATATAGCAAATAAAATAATAATGATCAATGATCAACAACATCATCTTCAAAATAACCCGAGAGCGTGTAATACACACATTGAAACAACATGTGACATTACACAGCTACAACAAAACAAACAATGAGCCAGCATTGTGATAACTTTTTTTTAAAACAAAACCTTTTCCATAAATTTCATTTTTTTTTGTCTGGATGGATACATTATTATAGTAATAGGAATGTTTCTGGGGGGATAGAAAAAATAACAATGTATACAGTTTTTTTTAACCCGGAGCTTATAATTTTGAGTATTTTCTTGCATTTTAAAAAAGGGGAAAGTATATAGTAGGAGGAGGTGGAGTAAGGAAGAGAGGGAGGTTGGGGAAAGTTTTTTGTCAGTTTGTTTTTTTCATAAGTCGCTAATTTGTTACTTTCACTTTTTTTGTTATTATGATACAAAAAAAATTGTCACTGAACCTATGTACTTTCATTGTCCATAATATCTAAAAAAGACAAATATTACAAATACCGGTGTCCATAAAAAACCAAGTCCAAAAATAATGTCAATCGTCAAAACACCAAAAAGAACTTTTTTCCAAATTGTTTTTGTCCATTGAAAAAAATATCCTTTTGGTATAAGAGAAAAAATTGTCCAGTTTGTGTTTTTTACGTCCAAGTCAATGTTTTGTCCAAGTTCAAGTCAGTATTGTGTAACACACTGTAATAATCATACAGACTTATGTGTGATCATTACCAATGTGAATACGATTGCGTTCAAAAAATGTACATTTGAGGCTGGGACAAATGTTACCTCACGTCATGGTAAGCGTAGGTAAATAATATATAAAAAAAATATATCTAAGTAGAAAGGTCAATTTTTTGTTTTGTTTTGTACACGTACATTGGAAAAAAATTAGTATGTCCCTCGTAAATTATTATTATTATCATTATTAATACCAAACAAAAATTAAACGTTACAAAATACATATTGGCTGTGATAAAAAAAACAACATCAATAACAATAATAATAACAACATCAACAACAAAAAAAACCTAATAATAACACCCTAAAATGTGTTTTCTTTCGCTCAAAAAAACATATTCAAACAAAAAAAATATCTATATAATAAAAACCTAACGCAAATAACTAAAGTCGTCACCTGTCAGTTAAAAGTCAGTCTTTGGTTAAAAACTAAAAAACACAAAAAATAATATGTAAAGTTGCATGAAGTATGTTTACAAAAGTTGTTTCTTTTTCCTTTTTTTTCTTTTCATCTTTCAAAAAGGGAGTAATGACGTATTTTTGTATATTGTGTGTACGTAGTAGCAGTAAGAGTTAGTTAGTAGGAGTACTAAATAGGAGTAAGAACTGTAGTAGTAGTAGTAGTGTACAGTAGAACATATCTCTCGTATTCTTTCTCGTTTTTTGTTTGTAAAAAAAAAAATATATATATGTCGTCCCATTTCACTTCAAGTCCATGTGTACAATAGGAGAAATAGGAGGGGGAGGAGAGAATTATTGGAGATTTTTTGTTTTGGAGAAATAGGGAAATCTCTACGATCCTAAACTACCAAAAACTAATGAGCAATGATTAATAAAATATACATTTACAAAAGATTTTTTAGAGAGAGGGAGAAACAATTTAAAAATAAATTTTTGAGCATTAAATTTTTTGGGGAGAAAATAGAAAAAGGATATTCCACGTCCATGGTTCGGGCGTCATTTTTAGAATTCTTTGCGTTATATCTTCTAATCTATACATTCCTATGTTTAAGTGGTACTTACAAAGTCGAGGTAAATCCCCACCGATTCCCTTGCCTTAATTTTGTTTTTTTTGGTCTTTCCTATTATAAATTAAACTGTTAACCTTTTTTCTCTTTGGGAAAATTTAGAAAACTACACGATTCCATCCGGAGTAGCAGAGATATCTATTTTTTTTTTTTGATGTGAAGAAGAAGAAGAGTCGAATGATGAGAAGTGGACCGATCAACTACGTTAATACATTATGAGCCGCAAAGAGTACCTGAGATGTTTTTTTTTAATTCTTCAAGACGATTACCCCATCACATCTTTTGAACAATGGAGTGGGAGAATCGAACAAGCCCGAAGATATGTAGTAATCATGGTGATGGTTGAGACAACAGAGTAGAAAAAGATGAGACAGACTTTTTTTGGCTACTGGCAATCATATCTGTAAAGGGGGAAAATGGGGGGAAAAGAAGGGAACAAAAAAAAAATCATAATAATTAGACTGCACCAAAAAGACTCTATGGTATGGTGACTACGTTAATCATCATCAAGCATACAAGTATGAAGGTGTTCATAAATGACCGAGTATACAGGTGAACTATTAAAAAAAATCCCTCTAAGTGTGTGTATTAAATGCATGACCTCATTTTCATACATATTTCTTTCTCTCTCTCTCTCCTTGCACTTGCCCATGTTCTTCATTATATGAGTTGACCTCATTCAAGATGGTCAGCCGTGTGTGTACACAGGGACGACCATCTTCTTTTTATCTCCCCTGCCCATCTACACACAGAGTAGGCACAAGTGTAGTGTAGTATGATGTGTGTGTGCAAAAAGAAAATGTTGTTTTACACAAAAACAGGAAATATGATGTGAGTGATGATGATGAGGATGATTCGAATGAGGAGGAGGAGGAGGAGTATGGGAGTCGTGTGAATGACCTGCCAAACCATTTGATCCTCACCTTCCTCACACTCTATATAACTACAATGACCACAAGTGTAACTCTATATAGGCACACACACATACACAAGTGGGTGAAGGGTAAAGTTCAAGTTCCAATAACTTGCTAATCCTGTCAGGATAGGTCTACTTTCTTTCCACTTTTTTTCCTTTCCTCTCCTCCCTTCTTTTTTTTTAAAAAAGCAAAAGAAAAAAACTTGACTTCTCACACAAGTAAAAAAAAAAAAAAAAAAACTATGCTTGATACATACGGAGCAGTTTCCACACACTATAGGGGATAGAACAAGTGGTAGAATTCAGAACAACAAACTACAGTTTTTTTTTTCTTCTTCTTCTTCAAGCATTTGCATCTTCCTTTCTAGGTCATTCATTAAACTCTCTTGTATAAAGTAATGACCACGACTAGACTAAACTGAGCATGAATGAGTCCTCACTTCATCCCCTTCAAATGTGTCTTCATTTTTTTTTTTTTACTATTACTATTACTACGACTCCGCCTCACCCTCAAGGTACTATAATGAGAGAAAAAAATAAGATGGAATAAAGTAGGGAAGATCCTGATCACGTCCCATGTATGTATGATTGCATCACGCATACTAAATCAATAGCCCTCTCTTTCCTCCCCAAAACAAATGTAGGGGGGGATGTCGTGACAAGTTATTTACATTTTTCTGGTAATTACATTCTCCGTTGACCTCCTCAATACTCCACACGGATCTATCCCTATGACAACTTTGAGGGCAATGGGCGTGTGGGACTTTTACGTAATTCAGCACTGAGAGAGGGGGAGGGGAATTATGGGGTCAAAAAAAAAATCCAAACATTTTATAATGTCCTCACCTACGCACCTCAAAATAAAAGGGTTCAATAGTCAAATGAAAAAACGGTATTATAGAGAAAATGGGGGTTCCTTTAAAGTGAAAAGTGATTCTAATTCAATTTGGAAGGAGAAAAAGTGGTTAAAAATAAAAGTCTTTTGAGTAATATCTTACGGAATGACTAATCAGGTCTTTCCCTTCGTCAAAACTGTTCAAGATGGAAAAAATGTGGTTTATACAGGGAAAGTAAATGCAAATGTGTATAAAAAATAGGGAGAGGATTTAATATACATATCCTTGTGAAATTCTCTGGGGATGAATGAGGGGAATAAAGTATCTAAAGAGGAAGTGGAGGTAGGTCGCCGTGCTTTTTTTCTCTCTCTCTCCATTACTACATGATGAGCCTGCTGCCACTTAGAATAATGTTGAAAAAAGTGTTGTAAATGATATCCTGTCGCGTGCTGCCCCAAATTCCAAGAAGTTGTATACTTGATGTACATATGAAAGGCGTGAGAAATGGAGAAGGAGGTGAAAGAAAAAGGATAGAGAGACGTCGTTGAAGCTTACCTTAGGTTACTGAGCTTTGTTGTAAGCATCGTAGAGCTTCTCCACGGCGGACAAAACCTTTTCAGCGGTACCGGCCAGGTTGTACGATCTGTAGGATCCATAGCTGCTGGAGCCGTAGCTGCTGTAGCTATCACCATAGTTGGAGTTCTTGCTCAAGAGTGGGTAGATGACTGTGGGGGGGGGAAAGAGTAAACAAATATTTGTAAACATTTCCCTTTCTTTTACATCTCACTCTCTCTCTCTTTCAAAAAAACTTTTGTATTTATTTTGAGTGTTGAAAAAGGGGAGAAGAAAGTGTAAAAAAAAGCTCTGGAGAGAAAGTTGAATGGAGAAGGGAAAGTAATATATGTTTGAGAAAGTGTTTGGAAAGTTACCAGCGGCAAGAGCCAAGAGGACAATGATGGCTCCAAGGGCCAAGAAAAGTCCGGTGCTAAGGTCGAAAGAAAGTCCAGCGTAGGTGTAACCGTAGGGATCGTGACCACCTCCATGGCTTGGGTACGAGTTGTAGTGGTATTGCTGGGAATATCCGGCAGGCGCCCCCCGAGTGGTATCATCAGCAACTGGGGACTTGACCTCACCCTCGGCACTCACACCGGCCAAGAGGACGAAAGCGAAAGGAACAGCGATAAGAACTGAGCGAATCATGTTGGATTATTTGTGTAGGTTTCCGGGTTTTGGAATTCCCTGGGATTTTATTGGATTTTTTTTTTCAACAAAAACTTTTGGTTGATGATGAACCTGCAGGGGCACAATAAGAAAATTTCAGATCAGACACGCTCTCCTTTATACATGGTGTTAGTATGTAGTCACTGTTGTTTTTTTGGAGAAAGTTGTTATATTTGTGTGGAATGAAAAGAAATGGAGATTTTTTCTGGAGAAAATAACTTGATTTCTTCCAGGAGACTTCAACAAGTTATTTTTTCTCCACTCTCTCTCTCTCTCTCTGTCTGTCTGTCTTTCCATTCACTGACTGTATACCTGTACCGGTCTTTATATTCTTCTAATACGAAGAATAAAATCAATTGAAAAGAAAGATTTTCCTCCCAATTATTTTCTTTTTTATTAAATTAACTTCCTTTTTTGATAAGCAACGAAGTTTTTCTCTTTTTTGTATAAATAATGTATAAACCCCCACAAATCAAGCACTTGAAATCACGAAAGTTTTTCCTTTTTTTTTTAGAATAATGTATTTAAAAATCCAATCAAGAAAAATTTAAACTCCACCGGGAATCACTGAATGAAATAATAAAAAGGATGGTACTTGGCAGTAGTAGTACAATTGGGAAACGCAAAGAAAATTTACAAAAAAAAAAAACTTTTCTTGGTAGTAAAACAAAACTTTTTTTCCCCCGTTTCCTCTCTCGTAAAATCCGCTCGTTGAATATTTTATACTTGTGTTGAATGGGTAGAGATACGATACAGACTCTTCACTGTATCAGACCAAAAAGACAGGGAGAGAGATGTGTAGAAACGAAAGAAAATCTCAAAAAAAAAAAAAAAAATCAAGTAGAGAAAAAGAAAATTTTACAAAATTTTCCAAAGAAGAATTGTAAAATAAAAATAAAAAACAAAAAGAAAATCTTTTTGTCTCTTCGAAATACCTTGAGAGAAGGGTTTCTCTTGGTAGTTCTTGAACAACAGGCAAATGCTTTGTGATTTTTCAGTGAGGCTCTCACATCATTTTATACCTGTACCGGCTATCCCGCAAGCAATGGTTACAATTTTTTGCTTCGTGCTTTTGTGAAATTATTAAATCTCCCCAATGCTTCCTCAAAATCCTTGTTCTTCTAAGTAGTAGTATAGCAAAAGAGGAGAAAGAGAGGGAGGGAGAGAGAGAGAGAGAAAGATGAAGAAGTAGTAGTAGTCGTTTATAGGCAAAGGTAGGTGTAGTAGTAGTACTTCTTCTCTCTGCATATGGTCGACCCCCGGCCAACACCTCGTTCTTCTTGTGCTCTTGAACTTGGTCACTGTTGTACACGCTCTTCACCATCACCACCAACCACCACCACAAAAAGCCCTATAAGAATCTCTATAAGAATCTCCCTATATCCCACCATATACCCCCTTTTTCTATACCAACACATCTTAATCCTGCTTACTCATCATGAAAAGTCATATGCACAAGTTGAAGGAGACTATGTATGATCCACATTTCCACTTTTTCACGGAAACTGCATTATGCTAACTCCGGTTCGATTTGCTTCGTATCACCCTGAGGTCGCATTTCTCTCTATATCACCAACATATACACATTATTGTACTCTCGAAAAAGAAGAAGAATGAAGAGAGAGAGAGAGAGAGACGGAGAGAGAGAGAGAGCAGGGGGAGAGAGAAAGAAAAAAAAACCTCTTATATCTTCCTATCGATTTCTCTTCTTTATTCTTCTTTTTCTATTACTTACTACTGCAACTACTACTAGTTACTATAGAAAAAGTGCCCCAACTTTCCAATTTGAACTCATGGACACGGCAAAGACATGTAGAATGTACATAGTTCTTGTTTCTTTTTAACTAACCTTCTAATTATTACTCGTCTGTCATCAACTCCACTGTCATTGGGGAGAGAGAGAGAGTTATGGAGAGAACGAGAGAGAGAGAGAGAGGGAGGGTGAGACATTTTCTAATGAAATTCCGCCTTCAAATCTCATCAGAAAGAATTTCTTTTCTCTTCATTCATAAAAGTTGTTTCAGGGAGAGAGAGAGAGAGAGAGAAGAGCAGTATATGTCCCCCTAAATGTAACATCCTGTCCATTTTTTATGTATGTAAGTCATGTCCTTAAACTTTTGAGGAATACCTCCCATGTAAAGTGTGAGCATCCTTAAAGTCCACAAAGTGTGCGGGGTTGTAGTAGTAATTGTTAATCATTTCTCCTGTCTTGCTCCTTATTACATGGTTTCCCTTATCTCTCTTCTCTCTCTCTCTCTCTCTCTGTCTTTCTCTGTTGTTTTTCCCCTGTCTCTCCCATTTGCTCTTCTTCCCTCGCACTAATTCCACCTCAATATTCAGTGGTCACCTCTGTGGTCATAGGTAGAAAGATGGGACAAGTGCAGACTGTTCCCAAGGGATGATGGCATGGATTGGTTGTACGGGAAAATACAGGTTCAAAGAGCCCGTCATTGATTGACGTGAGATCGCATCATTATGCATTATACTATAGGGAGGCACGCAGTTTTGAAATTCCTCAGGGAGTTGAACCGTGCTAGCTCCAAGATATGCCTGTTTTTTTTATATACGTCTGTGTGTTCATGTTGTGTACAGTGAAACACATAAATATTTCCCTAATAATGTTTCTTTCTCTATCTCTTTCTCTCTCTCTCTCTCTGGCTCTTCGTACTTGTTACATCATGGCTCCTTGGAAAAGATGAGAGATGAGCCCCGAATCGCATGGCTGACCTCATCTACTGCACTATGTAAGTAATAAGCTCAAGTAACGTTGGTGGTGGTGGTGGCATGTGTGTATACATAAAGAAGGGGTTGTGTGTGATAAAAAAAAAATTTGAACTAATTTTTTTTATACCTTTCTGTAAAAGTGGATATATTTGAGAGAAGAAAGAAAACTGTGTAAATGAAATTCTTGTTTGTTCTTTATGGTATACCTTACAGTTTGGGGGAGAGAGAGAGAGAGGATGAATGTCATGGTAAAGAGATTTTGGAGGGTGCAGAATAGTGTTCAGCTTCTCTTAGAATTATAATAAGATTGGATGGGTCACTAAAATTGGAGCGAATTGATCGTCATCAAGATTGTATATGAGGCACATTACGTACATATCCAATTTTACACAATGTTATCCAGACTGTAAAAGGATTTATGTCCACCTCCTCCACTCCACATGTCCTCTCTCTCTCCTTTCCTTATAGTCTACTCACATTTCCCCTCACAATCTTACTTCATCCCTATTCTTTCCCCTCTTCTGTATATTTCTTATTATTTTTCCTCATACCAAACTAAAAAAAAAAAAAAGAGGCGGCAATACTCAATTCCAAAGGACTAGAGAAAAAAACGTCATCTTCACCACCACCGCCAAAAAATTCCAAAAATGACCACGCATACACTTTTTATTGTAATACATACTATCCTATAGAATTCAAAGGTAAATATATATCACAACAAGCATGGTGTGTGTGAGTATGTGTACATTTTTTTTTTCATTCGCACCAGGGTGAAACTTTTGGCCTCGTTGTTTGCTGTCGATAGCGCAGGCTGGATTGTAACAAGTACCGCAAGGAAGACCATTTGATCCTTAGTAGTAGATGTATGTGTGTGTGTGTGTACTTGTTTAGTCCATATATGCATGGAAGCCGAACCAAGATTGATGTTCTAACCTGTATGCATGCAAATAAATCCACCATTCTTTTTGTACCTGTTGGGCAAGGTGCTGGCATCGTAACACACAAGGGTCAAGATCATTGAAGGTTACGCGGAAGTGGATCCTCTCTTCAAATTCCATCCATTTACCTTATTCACTACCACTTCTTCTCTATACTCTCCGCTTTGGACTGTGGTTTCTCTCCATTTCTTCAATATAATAGCACTATATCTGTACTGGCAATAGTAGTAGTACTCAACAATGCTTTACTTCTTCGGGAATAACCTATCTCTTTCACTCTCTTTCTCTCATTCTCCCTCTTTCTCTCTCCTTCTCTCTTTTTCTCACTCTTTCTCAGTCTTTCTCTCTCTGTATCCCTCGGTCTCTCTCTCTCTTTCTCGCTCTTTCTCTCTCTGTCTCCCTCGGTCTCTCTCTCTCGTTCTCGCTCTTTCTCTCTCTGTCTCCCTCGGTCTCTCTCTCTTTCTCGCTCTTTCTCTCTCTGTCTCCCTCGGGCTCTCTCGCTCTTTCTCTCTGTCTCTCTCGGTCTCTTTCTTTCGCTCTTTGTCTCTCTCTGTTTCTCCTTCGCCCTCTCTGTCTCTCTCTTTCTCTCCATCAATCTCCGTCTCTCTCTCTCTCTTTCGTTGAAAAATCCGTTTCGCAAAGACCACTTTGTTGTACCTTTGCCTTATAATAAGTGAGATTGGCTTCTTATTACCCGTCAAGGGCAAACTTGAGTTGAATATTCTCCTACGGCTCAGTAGCCTCCGTCTGCTATAGTAGTCTATAAAGTGAAAATACACACTTTCCTGTCCTCTTTCCCTCAACATTCCTCACCAAACACTGCTCGTTTCATGGGTGTAGCCGGATAGTTTGAGACGACGACGACTTCTACTGTACATATTATTTCGCACGCACCCCGTCGTAGACGCGCTATGTCTGTTTGAAACCTCTTTGAAACGTTGTTGGACATTCCATGGCCTCATCTCTGTACTACTACTACTACTAATACCGTTTTCCCCCTCGATTGCCTTTGCCGCACCGTCATGCTATAGTTTTTTATTTTTTTTGCTTCTTCATTTTTTTTTCTTTTTGAGAACAAAGAGGATAATGGTTGGGAAATGGGAGAGTGGATTCTTTGGGACTAGCGGATAGGAAAGGGGTAAAGTGGGAAAAAGTGTGGCAGGTGGTCCCAATAAGACGGTGTCTTCACGTCGGGCCGAAAGTGCGGAGGAGGAATGTGTATTAAAAGAATGGGGAGGAGGAAATCAGACAAATACTTATGAATACTTGACTGGAAAGGGAGACTAGAAAGGGGATAGAAAGGGATTCCGACATGGAATGAAAGAGAGAGGGACATATAGAAAGGGAGAGAAACTCTTTTTAAACTTCCCCATGTCTCAGAGTGGTTACAGGGAACTCATGTAATATCCTCGTATTTTTGCGCCAAATCTTCTTCCTATACAGTATCCTCCACAAGTTGTACAGGGGACTCGATTTTCATTCAACAATTCCTGTTACTTCTTTTTTTTTTTTTATCCTTCTTCTTCTCCTTCAAGTCTTGCCTTCTTTCCTGTCCTCCTCCAAAAGAAAGGTGAAACTTTTCGTCTCCAAACGATTGTGAAAAGTTCATTTGAAAAGTAGTCAAGGGAGTAGTAGTAGTAGGAGCAGGGCTAGTAGGGATAGCGGTAATATTGGGAATGTGTACATTCTGCATGCATTCCTTGCCACCGTCTTGTTGTTTGAATACATAAATTTGATTCCAATGAACATTTTCTCCCTTTTTACTATATAAGATCCTTTTCCCACCTTTTTTTTTCGATCTCTCTCTTTATCTCTCCCAAATGTTAAAAGAAAAAGCCTCTCACCCACTACACAGTCAAAGGCCAAATAAGAATAAATGAAGGGCATGGAGTCAATGTTGAGGAGAATTTGTCTTATTCTCCTGGCAAATTCCTGGTATGCCTCCGTTGTCACTTGTTTGTTGTTACTCCCCATCACTTCCTTGCCTCGTTGGTCTTTGTCACTTTAGATAACGACATGAGACACTCTCTGTTCTTCCCGTATAGGTAATTTTTGTACTCTTTTTTCTCTCTCTCCCTCATCCCTCAACACATTTTGTTGGCCATGGCCATTCCCGTCTAATATCCTGGAAATAAACCATCCATGTACAGGGGGAATGTCAATAGAAAAGCCGGGGAAATGTGGTACGTTCCCGCATTCTAGGTCGTAACAAGGTTATTAGATGGATGGTCATCCGCAGCACTTTGTAGTGCCTCAAATGTATACTTTATACTCAAATGCATTTCATGCCACGCCACCGACTCACTTTATTCACATTCCTTCCACTCCGTGACCTCCGTTGGGATGCTTTATACCAAAAAGGAAAAATATTTTGGACCAACTGCACATCTTCTTCAGTCCAAAACTGCCTGTAAATGTACTATGGCAAGTCTATAGGAGTATAAACTCTCAGCAGATTTATTTCTTCCGGAGGAAAAGTCTTGAGGGGAGAATCTGGAGTGCGCTAAGGGATATTCCATATTTTTTTTAAAATCATCTTTTCTTTTCCTTTATTCGTGTTCCATTAGTCACGCTTCCGCTTACTTTCTCCCAAGAATATAAAAGGTGAGACGAACAGAGGGACAAAAGTGATTTCAAGTCCTCTGCAAACAATTCGACGTTCAAGTCGTTAATAAGAAGACCGAAAAAGACTGTCACTTGAGTCTTCAATTTTGCTTTCATCTCTCTCTTCCTCTCTCTCTCTCTCTCTTCATCTCTCTCTTTCTTCATCTCTCTCTCTCTCTCTTCATCTCTCTCTTTCTTCATCTCTCTCTCTTCATCTCTCTCTCTTCATCTCTCTCTCTTCATCTCTCTCTCTTCATCTCTCTCTCTTCATCTCTCTCTCTCTTCATCTCTCTCTCTTCATCTCTCTCTCTCTTCATCTCTCTCTCTCTTCATCTCTCTCTCTTCATCTCTCTCTCTCTTCATCTCTCTCTCGTTCTCTCTCTCTCTCTCTTCATCTCTTTCACTCTCTCTCTTCATCTCTGTCTCTTTCTCTCTCTCTCTCTCTCTCTCTTCATCTCTGTGTCTTTCTCTCTCTCCCTTCATCTCTCTCTCTGTCTCTTCATCTGTCTCTTTTTCTCTCTTCGTCTCTGTCTCGTTCTCTCTCTCTGATCCTCTCGTTTTTTCTCACCCGCTTTACCCTTTTTCTTGTCTTTCTGTCTCTCGCTCTCCATTCCTTGCTGTCTCCTTCAGATTGTCTCTGTTGTTCTCTTTTTACATCTCTCTCTGTCGTCTACCTAGCTATATTTCATGTTTTACTTTCGGTCAATCTTTCTCCAACCGATTACACACTTCTTTGAACACAAAAGTAAAATAAAAAAAGACAACGAAAACAAAATCCACAAAAGCCCTTATGGCTAAAAGTACCACATATGTATACATGCGTACACGATTACTATTTCCCACCTTTCATCCCATTGTGACGAGAAATCAAAATGGTGGAGATATTAACAAAAAGTATGAAAAAATCACTATAGTGTGAGGTCCTCCTCTTCGTACTCTACGCGGGGGGAAATCCTTGCCGTTATGAAAAAAACCATTTCAGTTCCTTTACGACTCCAATGTTTTTACCTTTAAAACGCTTTGAAGAACGAATAAAAGCAGTCCTCTCTTTTGCAGAGAGGCATTTTTTTTCTGTTGGAGTGTCTGGTGATTAATAATAATAATGCGTGCAGTCTACGTCACACGTTATGATGAAGCATTATATATACATACAGGTAACGGCTAAGCTTTTTGGGAAGTGAGCAAAAGGGGGTTCTTTTAATAAAGATAATTAAAGTGATAATTAATATATTTTAGAGAAGAAGAAGCCGTCAGATCAAAGTTTATGATTGTATACATACTTGGACAAACATGTTAAAATTCCGCTTCGAAGATTACATATTCAGAATATGAAAGTTTTTTTTTCAACAAACAAAAATCATCTAATCATATTTTATGTATGTTATAGCCTTTGCAAGCTCCTACCCCACCACAATGAATATTATTGTGATGATCTTTATTTGTTTTTTTCTTTCATTCTCTCAATTTTTAAAAAAAAGATTCTCTCTCAATTAACTACCCATACAATAATGTTGTGGAAGAAGCGTATTTTGAGTACGCATAGGTCATTTTCTTGCAAAATATTTAATTATGTTTATTTAAGGAAGCTCAACTATGCATAATGGGGGTACATATGACTCTTTCTTCTTTTCATATTCTTCTTCTCTTCTCTTTCAAAAACTCTCAACGACGGCGATGAGGATGACCCATGCACGTGCGTAATGTGTATGCATGTATTCCACCCTTTATTTTCACAGTGCACTGATCAACCCCTCCACTCACTCCTAAACCCTTTGTGTGTGTGTGTGATATAATAGAAAAAGTGCTTTTAATAAAAGGACAAACTCAAAGGCTGTTTTTCGAGTTGCTAATTAAATTCCTTGCTCTATAAATTCCAAACTTTTAATATCTCGGAAAAAGTAAAGTTTTTCCCTGTAGGATAAAAAAAGATTTTTTTCTTCTTTCGCATACACTCGAGGAGCTTCTTCCTAGCGGTGATTGTTGTAGTCGTTTTAGTCCGACAGTTTTAAATTGTCAGTGAAGGTCTTCAAGTACATGCGTATGTATGTATATGCATGTAATGCATGCACACAACTTTGTTTAACAGGACATCTGTTTAGCTACATTTTTATTTCTGTGTCAACTCTGTCTTTCACAATCACTTTTCCCCTTGAACTCTTCTGATTATTTCTCGTCTGTTTCTCGTAGACTTTATTTCTCTCTCTCTCTCTCTTTATCTCTCCTCTTTTTCTGTTTTGCGTAGGCTTTCTCTCTCTTTTTCGTCTGTCTCTGTCTCTTTATCTACAGTCTCTTACTTGATCCGTCTGTGCCTTATTTTTCTCTTCTCTTTCTTTCTCTTTCTATCGTCTTTTTCTCTTCTCTTTCTCTCTCTTTCTATCTTATTTTTCTCTTCTCTTTCTCTCTCTTTCTTTGTTTCTTTTTTTTCTCTCTCTCTCTCTTCTTTCTTTTTTTCTCCTCGTTTTCTCACACAGTTGCTGATGTTCTTTTTTCTGCCATTTCCCGCTCTCTCACCTTTTGTCTTGTTGACTCCTTTTCTAAAGAAAGATAAAAATGTCCCACAAATAACAATAAACACAAAATTTATAGAATAGACATTAAGAAAAACCCTCTTGAAACAGAATCTGTACGTTTCAAAAAATACATATTT
The DNA here is from genome assembly GCA_034698585.1 of Disparrhopalites patrizii. NCBI lineage: Eukaryota > Metazoa > Arthropoda > Collembola > Symphypleona > Sminthuridae > Disparrhopalites > Disparrhopalites patrizii. The sequence goes on from JAQGBT010000098.1 coordinate 62,011, forward strand.
GAGCCTGTTTTTGACGTCATAGAGGAAACAATTAACATGTACATATACAGAAGATGTCAAAGATGGTTCCGTACAAGAAAAAGCCTTTAAAAAAATAGAGACACTACACTGTCATTAAAAAAATAAGTTGGATTGAATCTCTGTATTTTAAAAGATGGAGAAAATACAGGACTCCTATGACCACTTGCAGAGAAGTTCTTGGGACTGCATATAGTAAGTACAATAGACAAAGGACACGACAGATACAAAGAGGGAGAATATGTACATATGAACCATCTGACGGTACAAAGCATGTGTATTGAAACGTCTCTTGGTCGGTGACAGCACTCGTTTTAGAGTGAGAAGGTCAGCAGCAGCCAGAAAGAGATGCTCCGTCATGTACAAATGGAATTTAACACGGAAGTTTACGAGCAAATTTTTTTTATAAATATTTTCCCCCCAATTGAAAGAAAGTGTCGTCCTGTATGTCTGTCTTCGTGATAGTAGTAAAAATTGTAAAAAAAAAAAAAAAAAAAAAACAGAATCCTGTTCGTCTCCTCTCACGAAAACCAGTGAGAAACTATGAATGGGATGTGCTAGTGTCGATCTCGTTTCTATCGGCCGGTTAATCAATTAAGTTTTATCCGCTAGATAAAAAAAAACTATTATAAGATTAAGGTTGTTAAGGTTGCATATATTGTACATATATACAAACATCAAAGAGATATAAAGAAAGAGAAAGAGATGTAGACAGACACAGATGGAATTATTACCGGAAGGGAAAGAGAGGTGGAATAAATGATCCTGTGTATATGCACATGTTCATCCCCACTTGTTCTCCCATGCATGTATATACAATAGATGAATTAAGTGTGTTGATTTTTTGGTTACATATTTATATACACAAAAGTCGTATGGTAGCAAAAGTTGTAGGAGAGGCTGTAGGGGAGGAGGAAAGGAGAAAAGTGATGATGACTAATATCAAAAGAAATCTTCTTTTTCTTCCTAAAAAAAAAAAGTGTACAAAAGGACGGCGGTTGAAGAACAAGTGGTCAATGAGAAGGTGTATATAGTAGTAAAGTAGCAGTGCACCAAAAAGCACGTACATGCTCATCAAATTTGACTAATTTCCCCCTTTTCTGCCAGTAAACTTGTAATGGTATAGTTTAGAATATGCTACACGGCTCTTTCCTACTCTCTCTCTCTCTCTCTCTCTCTTTCTCTCTCTTATACACTCACACACAGAGAAAATATTTTTTTTTATCTTTGCACAAAAGTTTGATAAGCTTGTAACACTGTGCGACAAAAAATACCTACAAATCCAGAAATTTGGGTTAGACAAGCTGAATATGTTGAGGTGAAACTGTTTTCATAAGTTGTTCCATCATAACTAGGCCAATTCCTTGAGACATCCTAATGAGGTGTGTGTTTTCGCCCGATAGCGAATTCCTCGAAGAAAAATTCCTAATGCCCACAACAACACAACACATGAATCCTCTGAAAGACAGAGAAGAGAGAGAGAGAGAGCGAGACAGAAGAAAAGAACAAGCAGCAAACATTACACTTTATTACTCACACTCACTCACTTACTCACGACGAAGAGAGAGAGAGAGAGAGACAGAGAGGGAGTTGAGATTTTTCTTCACACTCATTCTTTTTATTTAAGCTTTATCCTTATTCTCTTTCACCCTTTCTCTCTCTCTCTTTCTTCAAAAAAAAATTGCTGTCAGTACTTCCCTATGAAGAAGAAACATGTAGTATTTAAGCAGGTAAGTAATAACTAATTGTTTGAATGGGTTTGCACACACAGTCATATGAGTTTTTTTTTATTTTGTTTTTACTCAGCATGTGCTTTTAGCTATATTTCCCTATAAATGTGCTACCAAAAAGACACTGTGGGATAAAAAAAAATGCATGCCATCTCATATTTCATCTCTTTCCTCCCTTCATTCACTGCTGTCTTTTTACTCCCCGTACACATGGAAGTAAAGTGCGGCCATGTAGGTTTTTTTTCCAAGTTCACACACTTTACAAGGATGTATAGTCACACATTCATAATGAGTCCCAGTGCTTTATTTCTTGTGAATAATCGTGAACAAGATAAATTTTAAATGGTACTGTCTGAATGCCTTCGGATTTTTTTCAGTTCGTATATACTTCCCATTGTACGGTGGCCTCCTGTGCCAGTCATTTCTTTCCGCGGTTTTTTTGTGTTACACATTCGTTATTTACTTGGTCAGTGCAGTTCTGCATTTCGGTGTCATGATTAAATCCCTTTTTTTTTTCTTATCTTCTGAATTTGTTTTGAAGGATTGGCGGTTACACGTTTTTGAGGTTTATGTCTCTATATGTATGCAAGAGGCAGAGGGGATTGGAGGGGGGTAACATGTTCATTATTATGATCATTTCCAATCGCTTTCCCCTCCTACCTATTGGGCTTCTTTTTTACTCATCAATATTTTGATTACAAATATTTTTCTCATTTCCCATCCCTCTTTTGATGCGGTGTTGACCGAAATACATGAAAGTAATATAATTGCCCAAAAAATATATTCTATATGGTGTAGTTGTGGGAGGAAGAAGAAGAGTCTGGTGAAGGAGTTGATGGTGATGTGATGATGGAAGAAATGGATTTTTTTTTTTGGTTTATTGCAAGTATTTTAGTTCCGCCTGCACCGGGCAAAAGGTGTGTGCCATGTGCTATTAGTTTGTATGTATGTATGTGTTAGCATGTTCTGTACCAAATGCATTTCTTGGTCACTCACCATGTCCTGTTAAAAACCCACTTAATATTCCCTTCATAATTCATTATTTTGTCCCTTAAGCCTAAATAACCCCTTGCTTGTGCATAGTAACAAAGTGGTCATCATCAACATAGTTTGGAATCAAGTAAAAAAAAAAAAAAAAGAAGAAGTATGGCACAATACTTGCTCTATATAGATGGTGACCAATATTTTTTTTAAATTTTGTAGGGAAAAAAAGTGTCATCCCCTATGTGTGTATATACTTACATACATATGTACATACATACATACATAGCTGAATACATGTAAATGAGTGTTTACGCACGTTGAGGCTTCCTAAAATTAATGTTTCGGTGTTTGTAAACATTCATACATATTTGTACAATGTACAGAGAAAAGTGGACCAGAAATGTCTTTCTCAACTCGCCTCCCTCACTTTTTTCTCGCCTCCCGAAAACAACAAGAGATGAGGGAAATTGATTATTATAAACGTCCTCAATACCTGTCCCTCCATCACCAAAATAAAATGCGCCGTGCCCTGAATGCCAACTGACAATAATGATAATAATGTGCGGAGAGGAACCCAAACAAACTCATTATCAGAAAAAAATTATTTACAACAGGAGAAATGAAATAAGAGATAGAGCCAGAGAGAGAGAGAGAGAGGCAGAAGATGAAAAAATCATATCTTTATACGAATGGATTTTGATCCAAATTTAAACGCCGTAGATATTATGAACGTGCACAGAAAAATGTGGGCTAATACCCCAACGTAAGACACTGATTAAGGGGGTTGAGGAGGATGAAATAAATAAGGGGAATGCAGCGAGAAAAAATAATAAAGGAGATGATAAGGCAGCAAAGTGGCAAAATCTTTTATTTTTATGGTTTAAGAAATTACTGATGAGCAATGATAGACGTGTGTGCACGTTAGGTTCATTTTTATTATTATATGCATACATTTTTTTTTGTACTTTTTCAATCTCTTTCTGCTTTCCTCACCCTCACATCACATGAAATGAGCACATAGTTTTTGGACAGAACCTTTTCATTCCTTGCTTTCTTGATGCTTTCTGAATGGTGGAGAGGATATTCTTAGTAATAAAAGCAAAGCAAGATCAAAAGGAAAGGGAGAAATGGAGGGAAGGAAAGAGAGAGCCAGAAAGTGGGGAGAGAAAAGGGAGACAAAAAGTGAGATGGTTGAGTAAAAATGATTTTTATTTGCCCAATTTCCAATTACAGCCTAATTTTTCCTTATGCATACCTATACATACATGCTTCCTTGGTCAGGTGTACTTCAGAGCCAGTCGAAGGGAAGAGTAAAAAAAAAAAAAAAAAGCTCTCATCCCTTTATATTTATATATACAAAACGTTGACTGTTGATTCTAATCCTGCATTAATGATGAAGAGAGGAAATAAGTGAAACGAACCTGCTCCTTTTCTCGGAACGAGCACGTGCGCTCTTCAAATATGTGGATTCACCTAGAAAAAAATGTAACCACAATTGACGGGAAAAATCCAATAATAAAAAAGTTACTCGGACGTGCATATACATACGCCTTTGTGCGAGTTGGCAACGACTCGTACATAGACATAATATTTGCTTCTTTTAGTCACTCCTCCTGTGTACTATTTGTGTTTTTACACCAAAGTAAATAAACTCCAATGATTTCTTGGGCATTTACAATATCCTTACCTTCTCTTTTTACTTGTTTTTGTTCCTCTACTCGTCTTCTGCTTCCCTTTTTATTCTCATCGTTATGACTTCACAAAGGGGAATAAATGATGTCCTCGACACTCTACATTATGCAGGCTGTATTGCTCGGACAACTTCCGTTTCCTTTTCATACTTGTACACTTATCCCTATGGAAATATCATTATGGGAACTGGGAGGGAAACAGGGCAATTCACTCCATGGTGAATGAGACTGGGACTCGGAGTGATTGGACTCACGCTTTGTCAGGAAACAAATGTGGAGTAATTGAGTCCTTTAAAACAATTCTTTTCTCTCCTAACTTCTCTCTCTCTCTCTCTCTTTCTCTCTTTTACTCTTTCTCTTTCTGCCTTCATTTGATTCTTCCCAGTTGCATGTGTGCACTTGAAACGTGACAATAGTTCCCTCTTTAACATGTCATCGCCATCCTCCTCCAAAGACGCTTGAGGCCTGCCCATTTCAGTTCATAATAACACAAGGAAAATTTAACCTTGAAAAAAAAAAAAGAAACCACTCTATATAGCTTTTACTTAACTTTTTTTTATTAGGCTGCCGACAAATTGCAGGAGGAGAAAAGTGTGTATGTAGGTACATGCGTACACGCTTTGGAGTTGTTATTACCATTTTCCATAAATTTGTAACCCTTTCTCCCCCTTTTTTTCTTTCTTTATAGTGCTAGGCATATATGCATGTGTAGAGGAATGTTTTTCCATTACTTTAAATACGACAAGTCCTCGACAAACGTAACCGTGTCACGTATTTTGGAGGGATAAAATTTACACACACACGCACGCAATGACATATAAATTGAAAAAAAAAGCAACTGTAGTAATCAATATTTTTGAATGGAAAGTGCAAAGATTTCGTGGGTGACTTTAGCACTCTCATATTTTCTTGATTCAGTTTTCATGGATGACCTTGTTTTTCTTTTTAAATTAATTTTTTTTATGTCCATTGAATATTTTTAATATTATTTTTATGACTTTTTTTTTTCTTTGAAGTTCTTCCTCCTTCCGCCTCCTCTTATTACCATTTTACCACAGAAGAAAAAGGAAATAGAAATCTTCCCCGAGAAAATGATTTGGGTGTTGACGGAGGTTGATTTATTGTAATTATTTTTATGTATGTATTTAGGAAATGTTGGAAGAGTCTCTTCCCTAAACCCATAAAAAAAATTCCTTTAAAAGAGATTTTTAGTTTCTTTTTAAGTTCATTTCCGCACGGGAAAGTTGTCCTGACAAGCCCTCTCGTTTCCCTCTTTGATCTCACTGCGCTTTCAATGGCAAGAAAACAATCTCTCTCATATGTTTTTATCCAAATGATCTCTCATTTTTGGTCATTTCTTTAATTTGCATGCACTGGTTCACACGCTGTATAAAAGTATTTTGCCTATCGCAACAAAAAAATTTAAAATTGATTTTTCTTTCTTGTTTTTGTTTCAATTTAATTCCTGCATACTACCGCCTTAGAAAGTCTCTCATCATAAGGATACATGCAAAATAATTTAGCAACATCTCCCGACTTGTCCGAACCTCTCTTCCCCCCATTTCCTTCCTCCCTTTTCTTCCCAAACTTCTTGTAGTAGTGTGCAGTATAAGTGACAAAAAATATATTTTACTAGTAGACCATAATAAAAAAGAGATGAATTCTTGGAATAAGAACATGTATCACAACATTCCGGGTACATTTTATGCAAAGGGTCATTGGTTTTGAGGGTGTGAATTCAATTACAGGAGGGGAAGATCCCAGGCAGAAGATGACGTTGGTACCTGTGTAGGTGTGGAATTACCACTATGCCAAATCCCATTGTACCGGTCTGGGTCACATGTGCGTTAATTAACATGGCGGTAGTAGAAAGAAATTAAAAGCTTTCCCTTCAAGCTTCTCGTCCACCACAACATTATAGGTGCTTTTCCCACAAAATGTCTTCATTCCTTTGTATATTGTACATTATATACCCACAATATTTGAAAGCCTACAGTAAATCTCTGCTAGTACATACATATTACGTGAAAATAGACATTATTGTAGTAATAATAAGCTCCTGACTCATCTATCCGGAACGCTGGCGAAATATTCCCTACACAGTAGAAATGGTCATGGTATGGTTATCATTAAGGGTCCTTTGCCAACAACATTTGTGATGATAGCTATGAATGGTTCCAATCTAACTAATGAATTAATGTGTGCAAACTGCCCCAAATAATAATTTCGATTTTTATTATTATTTCTGTGGATTACACCAAAGTATTACTGTTTATTGTTTGCCGGCAAGCTATTGAGAGGATTATAACCATTACATACACCAAAATGCGAGGAAGGAATTAGGAACACTAAAGTACCGCCTCCATGTAGTAGTATTAAGCAATAATATCGTTGATTGCAATTTGTTGTGCAACCAAGTGAGTATTGTGAGCCCTAGTAATTCCTATCTTATTCCAGTTAATCAATGACGTTATACGGTCTGCAGGTTTATACTATATAGGGCAAAGGGTTGGTAGGCATTGGTATTATTTTCCAAAAGTATTTTTTATCACCAAAAATAACTGTTTTACTCAACCATGATTGTGATTGCGGTCTTTGATTCATAAAAAAAATTAAGAAGGAAGCAAATCATTAGTAGGAACTACCTATGTTTAAAAACGGGCAAGGGATTAGTTACAGATATATGTGTATAAATAGACTAAACCCAAAAGAAAACTAATGGAATTTATAATCATCTTTTTATTACATCTTTCTGCTTGTACATTATGTTTGCAGAGGGGGAAGGAGAGCATGAATTCAGGTGCGTAATAATGCCTTGTACTATACCAAATAATGTCGGATTTATTGTTGCAGGGCTGCCAGTGAGGCACTCGTCTTTTTTATTATGATTTTAAATCCGAAAAAAAAATCGGAAAAATTTCAAATGCTAAATCAACCACCGTATCTACACATACCCATTCATATTTTCTGATTAATAATCATTTCATTTACATGCTTCTATAGTGTGGAACCTACACATGTAGGTATGTAAATATTGCCTTAATCATAATATGAAGATACCATGATATTTTTTAATTTTTGCTTCATATTCCAACATTTTTGAGGTGGCAGAGAGAAGTGCGAAACCCAAGAATTGTGTAGAGCCAAGGAGTTGGAGTGTTTTATAGGTTGTAGTATTGCTATTCATTGTTTGTACGGGGCAATCCGCATATTGCTGAAGATAGCGTATGCTTTTTTTTTGTACATTTTTTGCATTCTCCGTAAGTGTGTGAGTAGTGCGATGCCTCTTTTTTTGTTAGTGATGGTGGGGGTTGGTTGTTTTTTTTTATTTATGGCCAAAAGTAGACAAAAAAGACAACTGGCTAGTTGGAGCAGTACATTGAAGGGAATGTAAACGGGTATTTAGGATTCAACCATCATCTCGTCGTTTGTTATCCAGCACCTTGAAAAAGCTTGAAAGGTAACATGTATTTCTACCTAACACGTGTAATAACGACGGCGTTATTTCTTTCTGCGTTGCATATTGAACATAATATACATATATATTCCCACCTTTCTACTCTCTCTCCCTCTCTATCTCCTGTCTGTGACCCCTTGAACCCATATTACCTACTTGAGTGTTGCGGCTCATCGTCTCTGCACAAAAAAAAAAACTCTGTGATACTGGTATTCTCCATATTAAGTTATCTTCCTCCTCAGGTTGTTGTCGTATCTCGCAGTCATAACAACAGCAAATGACAACAAGAAAGAGAAAAACAAAACAAAAAAAGTTCTCCTCCGTATACCAGATAAGATCACACTCCGACACAATCTGTAAAAATGCCTAAAAGGATGAAGAGATGAGACAGAAGAGAGAGGATGGCACTCATTCCGTACCCCAAAAAAAAAAAATTCACAAGGTGCAAAACAACTTCTCTTGATGAGCCTCGTGGCAACAAATATATGCATAAAAGTCATACTGTCAGAGGAAACGAGAAGAATTCATTTTTAGTCATATGTTTTGATGACAATTTAAAAAAAAAATTCAACTCCCCCCTTCTCTCTAGCTCTCTCTTTGTGTCCTTTCCTCAATACCGCCAAGTAGGACTCACTCCTATAGTAGTCACAATAGTTCTGGTCATTTCCTACCTTTATACCTATGTATATTTACCTTCATTTCCACATCATCAACCCTTTCACTTGAGATGTCCCAAACCTTTGGAAGATGACAACAGTAAATCCTCCTTTCTCTGTCTCTGCTTTATCTCTTTTCCTTTAATTTTTCTTCTTGTACTTTGGTCATAAAGGAAGGAAATTGGACGAAAACTTTCATTGTTACGACCACGCACTTGCTCTTGAATACACTGCAAGATCATATCCCTTTCCACAAAACTCTCCTTTAATAATGAGTCGTCGGACATTTATTGCAGACGGAATCATCCTGCACAGATTACTTGTGTTACAGGATGCAAGCTCGAGATGCATATTAAACATATGTATGTACGTGCATACGAATGGCAGCAGTAAGGCAATGGATGTGACGCTTCTGTTGAAATGAGGATGATCCACCAGACACCTTGGAATATATTGCGGCAGCGCGGAAAGGGAGACGAACAGAGACGGGGAGACAAAAGAAGGATAAATGAGATAGAGAAATAAAAATATGAAGAAAGAGGAACAAAAAGGAAGCGATAGGAACATGGAAGGAGAAATAGAAAGCAAACAAAGCGGAAATGAAGGAAGAGAGTAAAAATAGGAACCTGAACAAAAAGAAAGAGTGAGCAAATAGCAGAAATTGAGAAAGATAGAGATCACGAGAGAGAACAAAATATAGAAATATAAATAGAGGGAAAAGAAAAGGGCATAACTAGAGACAGCGAGAGGGAAAAAGAAAAAGGAAACTAGAAAAAGAAAGGCGGGAAAAATGGAAATAGAGGAAGAGAGAGAAATAAACGAGAGGAATGAGAAAAATAGTGGAAGAAAGAGAAAAAGAACAAGATATGGAGAGTGATAGAGATAAAATAGAAGACGGAAGAAAGAAAGAAATTGGAATAAATTCTCAAGAGGTGAATGAATCCTCGGTGTAAGATTCAATGTCAAATGTCAAGTATGACTATGTCAAAGCATACACGCTCTATTCAAGTTCATGGCCTCCATCATTTATTAATATTATAATAATGATAATGAAAATGATAATAAAAAGAGTACTGGTAACACAAGTATCGTAAACAAAAGGGATTTTTTTTCCTGAAAAAAAAGGCTAAACTACATTAGAAAGCGTAAAGTTTAGGAATCATTGCACTCTACTACAATCACAATGGACGTCAAGTGTTGTTCTTTACACGCATTGTATTAGCAATTACTAATGCATGAGTGCAGTATGTATATATATGGTGGTAGTCGGGAGCATAATATGAAATAAAATAATAATATTAAAGAAATGGAAAGGGAAGTGATGTACCTGTTCTAGTTACATGATTCTTTTGGAGGAAAAAAAATTGTCTCACCCATACAGTAAGAGTATAACAACAGGGAAGAAGAACAAGTAGAGTGGAAGTATATATTTTACCATTTGTAGGTGGTCATATACCGTAGTATACGGTAAAATTGTGTAGTATTTTTTCCCCCAAAAAAAGGCTTCCACGGCATAACACATGAGGATACAGTGTAGTGGAGAAATATGTGTATACATACATAAATTAGTAGATAGGGGAGATAAGAAGAGCTTCGGGTCTTATATTGTCAACTGTATCAGTGAAAGTAAGGTGTATATCTTGGGGGAAGGGAAGTTAATAATTAGGTTGGACATTACTACTACTACCAACGCAAAAAATATGTACTCACACATCCTTTAAATCTTCCTAGTTTAATGTACGCACCTTGAATACAATTAACCTCCTACTATATAGTGTAGGATGGGAAGGGAGAGAGAGAGAGAAAAAATCAAGCCCCAAGATTTAGCCTAAATTTGCCGTCTCCCCAACGTTACAAGTACATAATTTATAAAATGCAATTTCCATGTAAATTAAATCCATGCAGAAAAAAAGGCTCTCGGGAGCAAGAGAATGTAAAAGTTGCAATAAGATAGGTGAGTGTCTAGTTTTTTTTTCTTGTAGGAGTCCGTAATATGATTATGAGTATGAGTACATTATATTTATTTTTTTATTTGGAAGAACATGTCTATATTCCTTTCCCCTGTCTGTCTGACTAACCCTTTAAGTAATTTAAGTCACCAGGTAAGCTACGGGGAAATAAAATATTTCAGTGGGAGTGTTTGCAATATATGTATGTATGTACGTCAGGAACACACTGGCTGTGTATCTAGTGTCTATAGAATCAATTGTGAGTATTCCCAACCAAGTATTTACAAAACTAATCCCAAATAATCCAGTTCCCCCCACACAGAGGAAAGGTTGGGATTTTGAAGGGAAAGTGCATGGGAGCAATCACATTTTGATTCTTCAAGACTATACAATATGGATATAATTATTTATACCGGCTATACTCGGAACCATGTGCATTAAAGTGAGCTGGGGTCGGAAGGAAAAGCTGGCTGATTTTACATTCATATTATTTACCCCCTTGATGATCATATATTATATGTACATATACATATATACATACAAGGAGACGTTCGACATCTGCAATGATGGACATTAAACGGCGTGCCTTTGAGTACATATAAACATGCTTCTCCTGCTACTTGTCGGAATTTCCCTGTAAAAGCAATTGGGGGGAAAAGGCGAGCAAGTTACGAGTAATTGAATCCGTTCATAAAAATTGTCGAAAGTTTTGTTTTGTTTTTTTTTTGGATCATTTCCTGGTGCTCCAACAACTTTGAACTTGAACTTGTGATAAAAGCTGTGCATTTATCTGCATATTACTGGTAGTGTTACATGATGCACTACGAGAGACTTGTCGACTGCTCCCTGTCATCACTATACTCATCTTTTTTATCTTCTCAATATATATGTATACTTATACACCTGCAAAAAATATATACGGTAGTAGTAAGTTGTAGTGAAGTAGTCATTTGTGTGCACAAAGTGATAGCCCATGGACAGGCCTGACAAGCCCCAGCCTAGTAATCAAAGAAAGAGAAACAGATGAAATTATTACCCACACACATTCACTTTGCTCTTCCTATTATATTTGTGGAGTGCTCACACACATCAAGAACATGAGAGTTGATTTCAGTTTAGTAAATAAATATAATAATGAACTTGGTCAACCTCTAATAAAAAAAACTAGAGAAAGAAGAAGAAAAAAAAATACAGAAAAACAATAGAATGATAGAAAAAGGGAGGAAAGACACAAGTGTCAGTTGCCCTGGTTTCGTCCCTTCCTTTTTCTGCTCTTTGTCTAGGCCTTGTACTATTTTATCTTGACTCGTATACGTATTCACTTTTGTACATGGTGTGAAATTAATTTTTAGGTCAGCGGGGCAAAAATCTCCAGTCCCTTGGCATGTACGCATTTGACAATGAAGAAATAGAAAGACAGATTCAAATAGAGAGCAGTATAGAAACAGAAAATGAAAGAAATAGTAACTATTAGGTATATAAACTTGGAAAAAAAATAGAGCCACAACAATTTGGAGGACTCCGAGAAGGGTGCCCACAGGGGTAAATCGCAAGTCACCGCCACACAGCCACGGTCGCAGTAATAATATTTATACACGCCACAGTGACTTTTGAAAGACACATTAATTTATGGTTTCTCTTTATCAGGGCCTTTGTGTAATTAATTACTGTGCTTCTTTCTAATCCTCCATTAGTTCCCCGTCCTCACTTGTTGACTCTGATGAAAATCACACGGCTGTATTAAGACCAACACCAGGTAATTTAACATCCCTTTTATCGCTTCCGGTTCAGTTTTTTTTAACTCGTAAATTGATACACACTAAAGGAAGCTCACTATCATGTGAGTGAATGTGAAATGAATGACCATTAATTTATTTTTCATAGCCATGTTTTTTGCACATACATACATACATACATGGATTACCGGCGAAAGTCTTTAGTGCAGTGGAACATTCGTTTTTTTCTCCTGTGGGAGAAATATCGTTTGAATGGACCTTGAGAAAGAAAAAAATGATTAAGGATCCATGATGATATAGCATGAAAACCATGTTACTGAGGCCTTAAGCGGCATTTTTAGTAGGGTGAGCGGAAGTGGGAGAAAGTTTTGAGAAGCGGAGTAAAAGCACGCATGCATTTGTGTGTAAGAAGGAGAAAAAGGTTTTTCTATTGTTTTAAGTGGCCACCCGCAATCTTTAATGCATTGTTCTGGGCTAAAGGATAACATTTTGAACAATAAATTGTAAATAATTGATTAGCACCAAATCAAGAAAAGAGCTGCTCCTACATGTGTTAAGTACTACTGGGTATACCAGAAACATTTCTAGAGCACCATGTCTTTTTAATCCGGACCAAGAGACCCATCCTATAATTCTAATTTGGTGGTCCACATATGGCAATTTGTAAACAAATTTGATTACTACTCTGTCCCTTCTTTTTTTTTTGCTTCTTCTTGAAAAAAGCAATTACACGATAAGGACCTTCTTTTTCCTCGGCGAGTCAACAAAGTTTGTGGGCCACAGAATTTAGCAATGAAAAACAGGGAGACACAATAACAATAATAAGAATCATACAATAACAATTATTATTACTTCCAAGAAACATCTCCTAAGCTTGGATTCCAAGCACAAAAAAAAAGGGACCAAAATAAGTATATTATAAGGATGAACGGGGAAATAGGATGGAGGAAGAATCCCATCCATGCATATGCAAATGTCTGGAGTGAAAAGTTCATAATTAATGTTTTAATTATGAGGCAAAATGTAATGCACAAAAATATCCTTTTAAAAAGTTATTTTTTTGTTCCAAATGAAAATGTATGTCTTCATTATTTATACTTTGTGCTAACTGTACATTTTGTCTCCTCCGTCCACATTATCTCTTCCCTCTCCTAATGAACGTGTCCTCAAAAGGAAAAAAAATAAGGAAAAAAATAAGGACCACCATGATGAGCGACGACGAGGAGGAACATGAAGGAAGAGGAGGAGAAGAAACATGAAGGAAAAGGAAAACATAGTGAGGCAACTCATTTCAACACATCATTATTATTATTTGCCAACTATATACTACATATAACTAACTCACAAGGACATGAAGTTACCGAAAAAACATTTTGCCAATGATCTTGAAAAAGGAAAAATAGTAACAGAAATGCAGCAAAATAAAAGTAAAAACATCGTCTCACATGTTTCCCTTTGTTACGTGAACTAATTCAAGAAAGAGCACCGGCGGCAAAGTTGTGACACAGTGCTCCTTTTCACTGCACACACATATGTACTGTCCCAGCCTACAACTGCATTTGGAGATGACTCTAAACATGTAAAATTAATGAAAGAACCTGGTTTATACACATCCATACATAGTGTATACACATACAAAGTTTAGAGTTTTGGGCATGAAGCAAAACAAAAAAGTTTTTTTTTTTGTGTGTACACTTTACAAGAAAAAAACGGCTGATGACATGGCGAGAGCAGTAGTTGTGAAGAGGGAGTAAAAATAAAGAAAAACGTCAAAAAGACAAAAAAAAAGCATTTTAACTGCTTAAGAATAAAAGATGCTCATACCAGAAAAGTAGCAAACCATTTCTCTCTCTTGGAAATGTACCATTTAGTAAAAAAGACTCATTGATAAAACGTGCTTTCAAGGTTGACATACTGAATCGCCTGCCAAATGCTTTCCGTAGACATTTAAAATCAAATTTGCACCTGCTAAAAGCATTCTTGTAAATTAGTACACAATTTATGGGAAGGAAGTAGAAAAAAATGGTCAGGTTGTGGATTAAAGGAAAAATGCATTTTAAAAGGCGGTGAGAAATAAAGTTTCTATGGTGGGGGGGAGAGTTTTGCAAAGACTGCACACTCCCTCCTTGTGGGAGTACACAGTTTATGTACTTGAATGAGTATACTAAAATAATAATAACAATCATTTCAACACTTTTTGGTGCTTGTATGCGGGCGTAAGAAAGAAAGACACAAATGAGAAAAAAAAACAATCGAGCCTCTAATATTACAATGTGTATAATGATGTCCTAGCACCGTCTTTCTGGGCACATTTGACCATATAATGACTGGCTTGGGTGTGTATTATTGCAAAATAGATAAAAACCCATAAAGGACAAGTACAACATTACATTGTAATACAACCACACATTGGTGAAGGGCGGAACTGCCATGTGTAGTACTAGATGGGCAGTATAAAATGGAAAATAAATTGAATTGTTATTTCCATTTTAAAAACTGTACAATAGAATTCCCTGATCTGTGATGTAGTTTTTATTGACATTATGTTCTTTTACCGGGAAAAAAGAAGAGGTAAGAAAAAAATATGGGTTGAGTGTAAGAGCTTGTAAGGGAGGGAGGGAAGAGATGATAATGATGATGATGGTCAGCAAAGGAATACCAGTACGACAAATTAGTTCAGAGTACCGTTCGGAGTATGTAATACAAGTCCTACATGTAAATACCGCAGAAGGAGAGGATGAAGAAGAAAATGAAGACGAAGATGATGATATTAGTTGGGCTCGAGTGTATACATGCGGACTCCATATTATGGATATGCGGATATTATGGATGCATACGAGTGGGCACCACGTATGAAGTAACGGCTCCATCATTAAAAAAAAAACTAGATCTTGTTGGCTCGCAGAACATTTTAGGCAAAGGAGGAAACTTTGTGTGCATATACATATGTACAACAGAAACCAAACTTGACAATTACTTTGTTCCCCATTATTTTATAGATCGGTTTTTAAGTTTTTTAAGTAACACTTCGTGTCCGTGTCATTAACTGTGTGCGTACACGTACATTTTTTTCAAATCCGCATTTGATGTAAATTTATTTCGTATCCAATATTTATCGCATCAAACTCACGGAGCTTGGATAAATATGCTTTTCACTGACAGAAATGCTTCTTGGATCCAAAGTTATTCAAGGTTATCCTGTCGACACGGGATATACTGAGAAAATAATTTGGGGTTATGCTGAGAAAATTAATTCGGATTATGCTGAGATAATTAATTCGGATTATGCTGAGAAAATTATTTGGGGTTATCCTTCTCAAATTATTTGAGGTAATGCTTACGCAAAATTTGAGATTAATTCCAGGGAAATTATTTCGGGATTAGGTTAAGATACTAATAAAATATTTGGGATTAATTCCAAGAAAATTATTTGGGTCGCAAAATAAACTCACATGTACTAAATTTATATGTAATCCTAAGCATAAATAGGGTCAAAAGGTCCACGAAATGTGAACCGATAGCATAACATTTACTTAGACCCATTTGCAATTATTTCCGTTTCCAAGCATTTGGATGCAAACAACATCCGCCATGATTAGCATATTTAACTCATAAAATTGTTTTATTTGGCAAATGGATATTTGTACATGGTGTGAATGGTCCATCTCCCACGAGAACCCCGACGGATTATTTATTCATACGTGATAAATAATAGACCCTGATGCCCCATTATATGAATAATATGAATTTTTATGCCCAAAAAATAATTTTTTTTGTCTACACTTCCACCGCGTTTTCTTTACGTATATCCGCAATGGACAATCCTTTTATACACTGTTAAAAGAGCAAGTAATTGTAAATTTAAATTTGACTTACTTTCAATACCGTTAAAAGCATTTGTAAATTACAGTATGCCGTCGGAAATGTGATTTATTTATTATGATTATTTTTCCAACAAAAACATATTTGTATTCATGTCTTCGTAACTTTATAGCAGCGTCCTAGTTTCCCGAAAAAAACGGCTGGTCTCAGTATCTAGTCCTGTATTCAACCCTGAAGGGTACAGATAGCCCCGCTAACTCGTAAATACCTAGCAAAACATTTTTCAAGACAAACAAATCGTAGATTAATTCCAAGTAATATCACGTATCAATAAAAAAAAATTGTTCAGGGTCATAATACATATGAATCCGGCGGAGGGGGATAGTTTGTACGGTTGTAAAAAAAAGTTGTGACAAAAATTTATGTAATATCCCTCTGAGTTCCTTGTTTATTTGATCTCGGACGGGGGAATTTGGTGAGCTGGTGTCACAAATTTATTATTATGAAAGATTTGGTCATCCACGAAAGATAAAGATGGTCATTGATACCACTGAAGACGATGGGATTCTTGATGTTATACGTAATCTGTTGAGGGAGAAAAAAAATTTGGTCGTATTGCAACGGGGTCAAATCAAGTAACTTACTGCCACATATTTCACGCGAATTTTTTTTTTTGACGTCAGGAAAACAATAAATGAGTAAAGATCAAAGTGGAAGAAAAAAAACAATCGTAAACTATATAGTTTGGAGTTTTGGAGTATTTTAAAAATTGAAAGGTTAGATGCAATAATAACATTTTAAACCCCTTGGAATGGTAACATTAACATGTGAATAATGGGAGTCTTATGTGAGAAAGCTCGTAAAAAGTGTGTAATGATGGCCTTAAATGTATGAAAGACAGGTAGGAGAATTAGTAGCTCGACTACTACTTCCAAAGGCAGGAGTCATTGTAGGTGAAACGGGTAACTGTACTATTAAATAAAATGTAATAAAGGGAGAGAGAGAGAGAGAGAGAGATGTTTGGGATACAAGGGAGGGAATTTTTTGTTGGACAGGAGAGACATTACGCAACCGTGTCACCTACTAAAAGCCAAGAATGCCATGGTATAAAGCGGAATGAGGTCAGTCTTGTTTTGCTTCCGTATGAAATCTTCTTTTTCTTCACCGAGTTTTCTTGATCAATTATGGTAAGTAGCTCTGGTGTCCGACCGCCGCGTCGGAGGAGAGGGGGGTATATTATACTAGGTATTATACACTGGTTTTATATTGTTTTTTTTTTCCTCTGTACTTTTTTTTTTTCGAACAAGAAGATTTTTTTTAAATGCAAGTCATCTTCGTGGGGTGGTGGTGAACATTGTTGGCTGGTGAAGAAGACGAATAAAAAAAGGAGTATAAGGAATAATATCTTTGTTTACTGGTGGTCAATGCTCGGCGGGTCAAACATCTAGTCCCAATTGTGGTTCCACCAGTAGCCTTATGCACTGCACTTTTGCTCTTACGGTTTTTCTAACTCCAACAATCCATATGAGATCATCGTAGTGATTGGCCAACCCCAAAACTGGTGTGGCAACAAGTTTTGATTGTACACTTAGATCGTTGCGTTAACTTCCTGCACACAGACATCCACCGGCCTGGTAGGATGATGATGATCATAATAATGATAATAATAATAATGGTCATGTACACATAGTAGTGAAGATGATGATGGTGGTGGTGATGATGATCACGGGAAGAATTATATACACACACACGGATCAAAACTTCAAATGCTCCACGTCCTTGCTAGTTATTCCTTGACGTTAATAAAAAAAATTTTTTTTTTTAAATGCGAGTTTGGGGAACGAAGAAGAAGAAGAAAAAAAAGATGGGTCGCTCTTCCAAGGAGTAAAGTAACAGCTTTATTGGACAATGGTTTCTTCGTATGCACTTTATAGGTTAGGCAAGGTTACAGGAACTCTTTTTCTCTCAGTCTTCCCATACGTTTGCCCTGTTTCCTCCGTTTATGGGCTAAACTCATCAAAAATCAAAGCTCATCCTTGTTCATCATCACACCTACAAATTTAAAAAAAAACAAAAATGTATATAGAATGTTCATGTCCACGCTTTATATACATCGCTTATACATACACGAAGGATGTACAATACAGTGGTGCGGTCTTCACGCCTCAACGGTGCTAGTGACGCGTTGGGGGTGGGGGGGGGGGTGAAAACGTTTTTTTAAATATGTACACAATTTATACATCAACATAATGCGTATACACATGCTACGTATGTGCATGGAGTAATTGATACACCCGCCCGGTTTAGTACGACACGCCGTAAATGTTCCCCATTAATTACATTAACATTGTACCCTTTTGCCCATGTAGCTACCCATGAGTGAACTCCAAATTCCTCATTCCATTCCCACATTCTTCACAAGTGTCTTGATTATGGAAGTTTTACTGGTTGAGAGCACCTAACTTGCAGTCAAGAAAGAGAGAGAGAGAGAGATAGATAGCAAGGGGCAGAGACAGAGACGGATAGAGAGCGAAAGAGAAAGGGAGACAGAGCGAGAGTGAAAGAGAGCGAGAGAGAAAGAGAGAGAGAAAGAGAGAGAGAGAAAGACAGAGAGAAAGCGAGAAAGAGAGGAAGGAGAGCTAGAGAGAAAGAGAGGAAGGAGAGCGAGAGAGAAAGAGAGAGAGAGAAGGAGAGCGAGAGAGAGAAAGAGAAGGAGAGCGAGGGAGAAAGAGAGCGAGGGAGAAAGAGAAGGAGAGCGAGGGAGAAAGGGAGAGAGAGAAAGAGATGGAAAATAAAAGGTGGAGACGTCAATTTTCGCAGAACCGTTGCTGATTGTCATTTCATTTCTCCTCCTGCATACATGTGAGAATGTGAGCAGCTGGTCAAGCGTATAGTATAGTATTAAAAAGGGGAGAAAGAATTCAAAATAAATGACTTGAGACTGCTTCCCGTGCTGCATAACACTCACAAATATACGTAATAGTTGGCTCAGTTTCAACAAAAGTCTTCCTTTTTTGTTATGCGGGATCTTGCAAGACTCTCTTGGGTCATACTTGTCCTTACTAGTATTTAAGGTGTAAAGGCATTGGGGAAAAAAGACGTAGCATACATAACTTATACCGGTAAAATATCCTCATTATTCCGTTCGTTCTTACCAGCTCCTGTAAGTCAATCCAGTATTTTTTTTAAATAGCAAATTTGTCTTCATGACAATCTGTATACTCCCAGTGATCCCGGTAGGTACATAAAAAGTACATTATACACACATAGTATGTGGACGGGTGACTACCTTATGATGCATAGTCCGAGTGAAGGGGGATGTGAAAAGAATATTGAGCATGTCCTGAACTTGACGAGGTCAATCGTTTTCCCCGGAATATAATAACATACGACGAGCAGTGCTGTTTTTTTTTACAATAAACAATTATATTAGAGAGAACTGGTAGCAATATTCCTATGATTGTTTGGGGTGATACATCTCTCTAAGGATAGAGAAAATGGTATTAATAAATTGTTTATAATTAATGTGTTACTTACGGCATGGGTTTTTTTTTTTTACATTAGATTAGGACTGGGTCCATCATTCGTACTATTCATTTGGATGCTTTTAATGTAATTGGTACGTTCCGTGTTTTTTTCTGTGATGTCGCCATAAGAATTACTTGCAACTCTTCAGCTCCATTCATCCTTCACTTTCTCGTTGTAGTCGCGTTCTGAATGAATTGTTCGAATTCCATGGATTTCTCCAAAGTCCGAGAATGTTTATATATACATACATACTTTTAGGTTCAGGATCTGTTTCCAACGCTTTGAACTCTTGCTCTTTACTAAAAGCGACCCCAAACATTCGGAGAAACCTTACAAAGCTTACAATCCCATAGCATTGTGTTTCTTTGTCAAAAAAATGTCTACTACATCAAAGAACTCATAATACATATATGGAATTTCTGGAAATGTGTGCGTCTAAGCGTTCCAGATCCCAGCCAGATTCTTTCTCTATAAGTTTATACAATAAACACACATACATATACATATATGTACATATGTATACGTAAAGCTTATGTTTGGTGGCGATAGATTTTTCCTGCCTCAACAAATGATTGCAGGAATGATTTTCTTTTTTTAATCGTATTTTCGTAATGTTGTCCAGCTGTCCATTGCCAAAATTGTTTTCTCATTTTGAAATGAGTATATAGACTTTATTTATGAGAGCTTGCTCACTAAAGCGTTTACTTTAATATCACTTCTCACGCAGGAAAAACAATCCCGTCCTCGGTGCTATTTATTCCTGTTCAATGTCCATCCAGGGAAAAGCATTGCCCTATTAGATAGGTCTGACTCCCCAATTTATCAGACAAAGTGCGAACTTGAAGTGTTTTACAAATTAGTAGCAGTGCTTCCTGTAATACCATTGAAATCCTTACACGAGTGCAGGGGTTGAAAAGGCTAAAAATGAGCAAAGGAACTCAAGAGTTACAATTGATTACAGACATACAAATGCATATACATACACACATATGCATTTAAATATATATTTGGGAGTCCTTACTATAATATTGGAAATGTTTGAAATAATTCCCAAAGTAATCCTTCATTAAGAAATTCTTTTGTACATTTTGGCTAGCAAGTGCCAGAGAGAGATGAGAAGTAATCGAATAGTCTCGATCGTTAAAACCGCCTTTTGTCACACCTTCATGAGGCAGAGAGATGATTTGTGTACAGAAATAGACATTAACATCTTATTGGTGATGGTATAGAGTTAAGAAGAGCATCCACACACACCATCATTGGTTGACTGAATGAAGTTTTTTTTTTGTATACATATATTTTGTATACATATGTCTCCTATTTTTGCCTCAGGTGATTGCAGAAGGTAGTAAAAATGAGGGACAGCCTCCACTAAGAGATTCGTTTCTATAAATAGATGTGGATGAAGAGCATTGGAGCTTTGGATGTGTCTCCTCGCTTGGAGGAATCACTGAAGGTAGAGAGTGGCGTAGAAGGTGGAAGAGCTACGAAGAAGCTCTCCCCTTTCAATATTGACACCTCATCCTTATCCTTAAAGAGTTTCAAAGCGAAATGTGAAGGAAAGAAATAGCATAAATAACCCTCATTTGTCCACGCCAAACCCTCTCCATTGATGATGACAGCTGTAGTTTGTAATCATGTAACCTTTATGAGCTACCGATAGCCCCTTATGTATACCTACATATGTGTACACCTGGTGACTCCATATAAATTTTATGAATGAATGAATAAACAAACTTCGTGGGCCAAAGAGCCCCCCACTTTGTGATCAAAGTAAATACATACATTCCACTACATGTTGTATGCGGTGGACGCTGGCTTGCATGCACAAACAGTTGATGCAATAAGGCAGGACTTACAAAAATGATTATTTTATTCCCTGGCCTAAGTATGACACGGACACTTTCACTGCAATGGAGGCAGAAATTCCAGAGAATTCTACGGAGCTCTCACGGGATATTATGTTTATGATTTCAAAGCCTTGGAAGCAATAAATTTTTTGGATCGTATACAGATTTCAGTGACGACAAAAAAAAATTGTGCGAAAGCTCACTAGATTTTTTTTCTCCTACCCATCTAGCAGCCTAGTAAAGTCAGTCATCTGTGAATTGGAGAAATGGACCAGGCAGCTGTAGAAAAGGATGACAACTTTTGGTAGTCTTACTTTTTTTTTTGTGAAGTAATTCAACCGTAATGTAATGTGTGGTTGAGAAAATTCCCTTGTACAGACTTACAACATGGTGCAAATGATGACCGCAAAGAAAGCGTAGCAATTATTGAAATATTACCAAGTTTGGTTTCGGGAAGATGAGCGTTACCTCAATTGGCTTATGGCACACGAGCTACGAGCATTGTACTGACATTAATTAACGTAAAGTGCCAGCTGTACCGGCGAAAAGAGGTAAAGGTCGTCAAACATTACGTATGCATACGTGAGATGCAGACAGTTAATCTTGACATTCGTGTTATATCCTTTATGTATGTGTGTATGTGTATGTATACATAGTTCATTCTACAATCATCTTTTACAATACATATATTCCCCGAGATGTATTGATGCTTTGCTCATATTACGCCTTCTGCGAGTGAAATTATGTTGATGATAACGATGGAAGAAATAAAAGCACGCACATTCCTGTTATGCCATCAGCTTAAAAATTACATATATCCGCAAGCCAATATAACACATTATGTACCTGAAGGCATAGACATTCATATTGGTGAATTAATCGTAATCTTAAACGTAATCCAGGATTTTGTATGAAATTATCAACTACCAAAGATGCTTGCACAGTACATATTTCCCCGCCCGTCGGCAGACATTGTCCGTATGTACGTGTGACACCGTTTTTTGTTGTTGTAATATTTTATTTCCATCGGGATCACAGTACACATAACAAAATAGGAAATAAATGCCCCGGGTTTATTCATTTTTCAGCTATTTAGGAAAGCAAATTGGAGCCCACGGGCAGAAATTTGCCCTTTTTGCCTGTACCAATTCCATAATACTTACTCACTTCCATGTAAGTGCATACGTGTCAGCACCAACGTTTTGGTCCAAAAAGTGAACGCAAAGATGATTCTACGCATCTTCTCTTGACTGTTTATTGTTAGTTCATAAGGCTTGTGGTTATTACCACAGTCGGAATGTGGGACTTCAAAACGAAATGAGGACATCGGAATCACACACACGCACACATGTGTACTGTAAGTATACATACCTACATACATCTACACAATAATATACGCTCATTGGTGCACTCATATATGTCAGAGGAATGTCCCATATTGAACAGAAAATTCTTATATTCCTCCTTTAAAAACATAATATACAGATGAAATATTCGTCATCATTTTGCTATGTTCCTTCATAAGGTTCTCGTTTCCTTCTCGCTCATTTCAATTACATTCAATGAAGTTGACAAGTTTGTAGTATTAGACTGCTGAATGAAGATGTTTTGCATTTAGTAAGCGAATTGTATGTATGTATTTACTTGTACGTAACGTAAGCACGAACACATATCGTCAGTGAAGAATCATGTGATCATCTCCATTTAGCACTAATTCACGAAGTAGTAATAATCTCCATTTCAGGGTTATGCAAGGAGTACTACTATTCACCTCCACAAAAATAAATTAGAACATAAATCATCAGACACACCGCGTTAACGTAATATATCTCGCCCAATCATCTCTCACCTCTTGCTCGCCATTCGTCTGCATTATATGATATCTCCATTAGTCCACCTACTCGCTCCCCCTTGCGACGTTTCTGGCTCACACTTCGCATTCTCTCTCTCTCTACGTCACCCTTGCTCTAGCTCACTTTCACCCTCGAGAGAAAGGAGAGAGGCGCAAGAGATAGAGAGAAAGCGGAAGGATAAGAGAGAAAGAGAGAGAGAAAGGGGAAAGATAAGAGAGAAAGAGAGAGAGAAAGGGGAAAGATAAGAGAGAAAGGGGAAAGATAAGAGAGAAAGAGAGAGAGAGAAAGGGGAAAGATAAGAGAGAAAGAGAGAGAGAAAGGGGAAAGATAAGAGAGAAAGGGGAAAGATAA